>JAUTBR010160098.1:0-16826 GCA_032361205.1 Pseudorimula midatlantica
TTGTAAGGCCAGCGCTTTCTATTGTGACGGGAGCCCAGTTACAACTATTGTAGCGCTACAAGAGTGTCGTGCAACGGCCTCCAGATCATGTATTAGTGAGGGTGCATGAATACAAGGATAGAAATCATGCCAATGTTTTGGAATATGGCTAAGACTGTCCTGGAAGGGCGAGAACAAGATATATGTGGGTAACTGGCACGATGGTAAAAGTATTTTCCCAAAGTTTGTAGCTGAAGTGTCCTGGTGCATAATCCACACGGGTAATTTATGCATGCCCACGTGGGTTACTTTACATATTACTGTCCAGAGTTAGGGCCTATTTATGCTGTCCAGAGTTAGGGCCTATTGGTGCTGTCCAGAGTTAGGGCCTATTGATAATGAAGTCATATTGAGCATGGGAAGAGACACTGCTACCCTAAAATCATGAACTGGATGCAGATATCTTTTTAGTGATTCTTTACAAGCCTACCAACGAATAACCAACATGCAGATAAATAAATATACACATGGAGTCTAAAATGTTCAAAGAATTTGCAAATTAAAACAAAAAGAAACATGTTTTTAAAAACATTTCATTTAATTCTGCAGGAATGTTTTTTTTTCTGAGAATTTCTATACATCATGTTGATGCTATTTTAGCAGTTTTGTACTTTTGTGCAAAATTCCTTTACAATTGGAGAATTCGGTATGCCTTTAATAGCTATTTCGTTGACAAGCATTCTTTAAAATCTTAACATAAATGTTTCTACCTCTTGGAGGAGAGAGGCTGTATACTAAGCAAAAAAAGTGAAAGGCAGCAATGAAAGCCTGTATACTGAGCCTAAAAAGAAAGGCAGCCATGGAAGCCTGTATACTGAGCCTAAAAAGAAATGCAACCAGTGTATGTATCTAGGTTAACACTGCTCTCCCGGTCCAGTTTGTGTCCGTGCCCACGTGACTCTCTTGTGTTATGCATGCAAATAAGGCAATAATCACACACACTAGGTTGGTTTCAGAATATATTTGTAATTTTAGTATTTATTTCAATCTGGCGAGTGTTTGACACATACATAGAGCTATGCAGACAGATACTAGTGAAGCCGAGATTTGATACATATAATAATAGCAGCAACAGTAGTAAAGAGCCACTGAAGAAAGGCTAAAAAGCATGGTAGCAGAACTAGTGGTAGGAAGGTAGGCAGCATCGATGAGCGAACAAACAAACTCCTGCTTGTGACCCAGGCACACACGTTCGTACCGTACGTATGAACGGACAAGACGCACACACGGAGCGAGTTAACGCCAGCGAGTCCAAAACCTGTTTTTTTTTAACCTTCAATACCCTACAGGCAGCAAGCAACACAGACCAAGCAGTGTGGACACTACTGTCTTTCCAAGAAATTCCTCAAAGAGAGAGAGAGTTTTTTTCATTGTTTTCGTAGCTGTGCTGCAAAGGCGCTTTTCAATTCAAATTAGGCTTATCCTGGGTTGAACTGTTTGACAGTCCTGGGGCAACTAGCTCACTCGAAGCTTACAAGCATTTGGTGAAGGAACAAGTTCGGCTGGAGTTCATACATAAGGGGGGGGCGGGGGTCCAAAATACCTTGAAGTTGAACATTTTATGTCCTTTCGTCACTGGCATTCAAAAAATAAACAAGTTCATTGTTAGTAACAATTATTCAACAAAGCGGCTCGGCGTGTTTCACACACATGGCCCTTGTATTCAATAGGAATTCAAAACAACAGAGAAATAACAAAAAGAAAAAAGTCTACAATGTACATTATGATATATGATGTGTCCCCATGGTGGAGAGACTAATTGGACAACAAGGCTACAGTGTGTGAACGACGTCGCTCCATACTCCACTCGCGTACAGACTTTTCTTGTCGAGAATTACTCCCGTTTTATCACAGTACTTTCACTTTGTGAATTTTGAATGAATGAATTAGTCTTTGATGTCACAACGGGAGTATTTCACCCATATGCGATGTGGGACAAGAGATAGAGGGATACAGTCGATGGATAAAGCACAACAATTTGTTTCAAATCTTTGCATGAACATTTGAATACGTCAAAATGGGACTGTGATTAAAATATTTTGCTGGATCTTTGAATAGGTGGTGGGACGACCTTAACCAAATTAATAAAGGTTGGAGTTGGATTACCGAACACACAGCACATCATAGTTACAATCGCCATGGCAACACCAAAGAGCAGTCCTCGAAAGGGTGTTGCCATGGCGATATTGTTGACGACTACATTGAACCAATCCCATGGAAATACATACATAGTAAAACTACAATGAACCGTGTCAGTTGTGACACATATACGGTACAAATACAATGATGTTCGTATCCATGGAGATACAGAAAACTACAATGATTTCATATCAATGATGATACATACAGGTTACAATTACATTGATTTCGTATCCATGGCGATACATTGGGTTACAAATACAAAATACATACAGTATCACAAATACTAGCATAATTGTTGGTACATTATATTTTGTCTACATACCACTGGATGGTTAAAAATCAACAGTGAAAATATGGTTAAAACTTTCTTAAAAACATAACTTTTATACCATTGGTAAAACAAATCATTTACGATAAAACCTAGGCAACATTTGGGATTTTTTTAACGCCGTTTTTTTCCACTTGTATTCCACAATAAAACCCTCAGAGGTTTTTCTTGAAAATCAGAACATAAAACTTCACAAAACTAACATTCAGGTTTTAAAACTCTGCTTTTTTTAGGTTTTACGAAAAATCAAACAAAACGACAACTTAGGTTGGTTTTTTTTCTGTGCTAGAGCTTTAGTTGAAGGTTTTGACCGATTGTTTTTGTTCAGCAAGTCTCTTTGAGACATGTTTATAAACAACGTAATCGGGGGTACAGCAGTAGCTAACATTTCATGTTCATCATTTCTTACAGAAACAAGAGAAAAACCTTTTTAATAAAACAACAACTTTTGAAGTTGATATGTATGTAATGTCTCCCTACAAAAAAAAACATCACCGTGTGAACACTTTTATGAGAAATATATATACAGACTTTTATCACTTTCAGGTATATAAGGACACATGGAAAGAGTTGTGACCTTCATCAAGGTCGTATAATTACTTTCCAGACATCTTTGGAAAGTTCAATGGCATTTTACTTATGTATTCATAATATATGTAAAATTTGGTTTTGTTTTCGTATTTAAAAAAAAAAAAATAATAGATTTTTAAAATAAAAAAAAGCAACAATTGAACATTCGGTAACAAGTCTAAAAATGTAATAATTAGATACCGTAGAACATATAGCACTATTTCAATGTTATTTAACAAGACGTGCTCTAACAGTATCTAAAACATTTATGCACCTTTCAGTCGACAGGTTTCAGTAAATTGTCCGCCCGAAGAAAAAAAATTCATAAAAAAAAAAATCACACTACTACGCATCGTCGTAACGACAATATACTACCACACTATCACCAACTATACAACCATAACAATAGAGATATTGTGTTCTATCACTTGTCTGGATAGAAACGAACCAAAACTAGTAGAGACTTTGTTACGTCTTGCGTCTAACTGGATGTCGACATCCAAACTAACAGAGACCTGTTTTATGGCACATGGAGACGATCAACAGATTCAGTCAGTAGAGCTTTAAAAAAAAATTACTAACCACACTTAAAAAGTGTGCGTCAGTTTTATCCCTCAATGGTTGAAACCCCAGCACAACGCAAGTCGACATACTACAGGATATATTTGCACTTGAAGTCTACAATGGTATATTAGAGCAGTATACTGAAGCAAGGGAGTACGAGGGGGTGGGAATCGCGTCCCCACAGGGGTCGGGGGTCAGAGGTTGGGTGCATCGGTTGGGATGGGAACGAGACATCAATATAACAAAGAGCTCCCGGACCTGAAAAACAATAGGTCGGGGAAATGCACCAGAAGTATGTCCCAACCGACGCCAGGATCTGCTGAAAATGCTCCAGGCAATGGTAAAACAAGAAATATAAAAGATACTGGGAAAATATATATATTAAATTTGTTTTGGATATATGTGAAATCGTGATTAAATTTATCAAAGCGGTGGTTGATAAAAATTCTGAAATAATTTAAAGGTTTATTTTCTTATTCATGGTCACTGGAGTTTGGAATGAAACTTTCATTTTTCATACATGATTTAGGAAAGTAATATAACTTTTTACACATTAATAAAGACATGTGATATACCAAAAGTTAGAAAATCTGCAATATGTTTTTTTTAATGATTTCATCAATTTGTATATGAAGTTATAGAAATAAATCTAATCTAAAGTAGCTCTAGATATAGACCAGTGAATAAAAATTGGATTGAAATAACTTTAGAAAATATTCCAGTCATTGGATTGTTTCAATAAAATATCAGAAAGATTTACTTAAAAAACAACAACTATCTCAAACATTAGTAATCAGAAATCTGTTGATGTATATCTAGTAGTCTGGAGACATGGTAGCATTTCTAGCAATGACCTCTGACCCCAGAAGACGACACCCACCCCCACTACTTTGGACACATGGCTGTATTACCAGGAGGCGGGGCTAGGCCAGGTGGGCGGAGCTAGGCAAGCCACGCCTACTCATCAAGCAAGCAATCATCAGAAATTTCCGATATCATCTTTGAAATTTCACCCAAATTATCACTATCACTAAAAGCACTTTTTCATGTTAAATAAAATATAAATAAATACCGGTAAATCTTCAAAAACAGAATGCCATCACGCATTGATCTTACTATACAGTTTATCAACATAACACGACATCGCCAAAAAAAAATATATTAAAAATTAAAAAAGGAAGATTTTTTTTCCTCTTCTTAAAAACATGCATTTTCGTAATCTTCCCGATGTGCAGAACGGCCAATCAGAATCCAACTGAACACACGCACACACGCACAGACAGACAGGCGATCCGCCGAACTGCCTGTACATTCAGGCCAGCCAACTGGTGAACTGGCTGAACAATATAAGTAGAGTTGATGATGCTTGAGACATTTGACCCTGGTGGCTGATAAGGGGGTTCCTTTTCCAGGGGTCCCTCGAAGGGATCTCTGGCGGCCCCTCCCCCTCCGACAGACTACGATGCTGGCGGCAAGACCACAGCAATATGGTAATATTTGCACAGTGGGCGCTGACATTTGCCTCTCACTGAGTCGCGGCAAACGGTTACGTGGCCATCCGTTACTTCAACATATTCTGAAAAATACAAGTTTTTCGGAAAATTAGTCATCGGTCAATTTATTGCATAATGTCCCTGCAGGAATCTTACATCCGGATGTGGCGAGTTTTATCGCAATGAAAAGTAAACAAATTAAGAAATAAGTATTTAAAGACACCCACCCTCAAAGAAATAAGTATTTAAAGGCACTGGCCTTAAAAGAAAATTTTTTTTAAAGGCACTGGTATTTAATCCTATAAATGCTGTAGGCAACTGGAGATGCCATGTACATTATCTAATCCAGCAGGAAGAGCATTAAAGACACTTGCCTTCAAAGAAATAAGTATTTAAAGGCACTGGCCTTAACGGAATTAAGTATTTAAAGGCACTGGCCTTAAAGGAAATAAGTATTTAAAGGCACTGGCCTTAAAAAATAAATAAGTATTTAAAAGCACTGGCCTTAAAAGAAACAAGTATTTAAAGGCACTGGCCTTAAAAGAGACAAGTATTTAAAGGCACAGGCCTACAAAGAAACAAGTATTTAAAGGCACTCACCCTCAAGGAGATGCACGTACTTGCATTGTGGCCGGTCACACTGGCCGGACTTAAAATCTCGGCACACTGGGAGGGTGTCCCGCAACTGAAAGTAGGCGGCGATAACATGACGCATGACAGTATCCACCACGACACACAATGGTATCCATGACAACACATGATGGTATCCAGAAGGACTTATATAATTTAGGACAAACTAGCTGGCCTTCAAAACTTACTTCAAAACTTCAGAACTGAAACAACATTCCAGGAAAGAATAATAAATTTCAACATGTGATCATGACAACCGAACAACAAAAACCATCAGAATTACTTTTTGTTTCACCGAGCAAAATCATGCAGAATTTAACTGCTGTATTATATTAAATTATTTCAAATTATTCAAAGTTGGTTCGAACTGATCCAACAATGCCAACATTAATATTCCCTATGCAATGATCTTTCAAAGATCAGACTGTCTCTCCATTTTGCTGGCATTTCTGTTGCCAATCATAGGCAAACTTGAGTGGCAATATTTCCTATGTTATCATTAGCATGGGATTAATTTAATGCAAAATGAATACATCAATGCTGATCATTGTTCAATGCAATGAGATAACCTTCCAAAAAACAACTGATTCGTAAAAGTGATAGCTCTTAAAGGATGCCATTTAAATGCAATATTGACAGCGCTATGCCATGCCCTTTGAGCAAATCATTCTAAAATGTAAAGAATTCAATTTGATAGATCACAGATCCTCTGACCTTGACTTTGGGTGAGTTTGCTAGTATTCAAATCAAAGAGTTATTTCCAGTGTTATCACCAATTTCATGACACTCGCTATTACAGTAAATCTATAACGAACATAGTTATTTATATGTATAGAAAAGAATGGCTGAAAAAGACTATGGTGTGACCTTGACACAAAAGTGCTATAAAATCTTAGCAATGGCTGTGACCTTGACACAATAAAGGCTGAAAATTATAGTGTGACCTTGACATCAAACTTCCAAGTCAAATACGCCAAAGGTCAGAAAATAGTACTTCTACACGTTAAAATGCTAATTGTCAATGTTCATGACCAGGAATTGTTTGGTCGAAGGAAGTGAATTCCCTAGACCACTCAATTCCACAGTTTTTATTAATCAACATATACTAAGTGAACAGTACTATGGTTCGTTACATATACAATAAGCAAACATTTTACATACATTGAATACACAGTTGCTTATCATACATCATGCAAGCTGGGTTAAAATGCTATTTACATGTCTACACTAATAATCAATATATTAAAATCATTAATAGAATTAATATGCATAAAATGTATTAAAATATTTTGAAATACAAATATAGAAGATTTACACAGAGAAGGAACATCAGATAAAAGTGAGCTCAACTAGTTGGGCCATTTTCATATTCTAAAATGTAGGAACAGTAGCATTGTAACTAAAAATAATAATAGCCTGTCTTAATGGATTTCCATGCTAAACAAATACTGAGACTGCGAAAGTAATTACTAGTAATACTTGAATTAAATCAAATTTATATTACAAATTGAATTTTTGGTAGTTAGTGAATTATTGTTTTACGTCACAGCAGGAATCTTTCAGCCATATGTGATGAGAATTTTTGGTAAGATGTTGCTGTAGTCGATGTACATAAGCCTATCAGTCAGTAAATGACACTTCACCAAATTAACTCTCTCCATGCTGGCGGCAACTAAAGATGCGCAAAAGGTCAGCGCCTATGCCTAATCCAGTTGGGAAATGGTTAAATGTAGGAAGCATTTGGGTTCATGAGTGATTGTGGAGTTTAACGTTGCTGCAGGAATCTTTCACCCATTTGCGACAAGTTTCGGCTTGTATCACTGTAGAATTACTAGGTAAATACAACACAAGATTGACCTAGTGATAATGCATGATAAGTTACATCAAAAGTGTTCCAAAAAAGGCAGATCCAATATAGGATCTTACTAAGAATGGACACAATACGATCCAAATAAAAGTGCACCCAATAGTTATGATTTGGGGTGTAAATTAACAACAACCCAATGGACCCAATAGGATCCAATGAGGGCTAAAAAAAAAGAGAAGAGATGAAAAAGTTACAAGATGTATGACGCTGCATGATCATGCTAGCTCCATTGGTCATAAAACCAGCGGAGTAAATTTTACAACACCAAAAGAACGGCAAAGTTCTAACATGCACCCACCTACTGTCAGCAATACATCCAAGTGTGCTGCATGCAGCTGTACACAACATGTCAATAGGCTAGTGCTTGTTTAGGATGGTGCTTGTTTAGTCTAGTGCTTGTTTAGTCTACTGTTTCTTTGTTTGGTCTAGTACTAGTAGTAGCTGTTTCATCTAGTAGCTGTTTGGTCTAGTCTTTTCGTTTAGTCTAGTAGTTCTTTGTTTTGTCTACAGTTTGTTTAGTCTTGTGGTTGTTTGTTTAGTCTGTGGTGTGTTTAGTCTATTAATCTGTTTTTGTTTTAGTGTAGCAGTTCTGTTTAGTATGCTAGTTATTTGTTTAGTCTTCTGTTTTTTAGCCTAGTTGTTTTTTTGTTTAGTTTATTAATGTGTTTTTGTTTGTTTTAGTGTGGTTCTGTTTAGTATAGCAGTTATTTGTTATAGTAAATTCACTCTTTGCGTAGTTCTATTGTTTAGTGTAGTAGTTCCATCTAGTAGTGGTTCTATTAGTGTAGCAATTCTTTGTTTAGTCTATTAGTTCTTTGTTGAGTAGTGTTTTGTTTAGTGTAGCAGCTCTAGCATTTCTTTGCCTCATAGTTCGTTAAAAGAGTATTATGCTGTGTGTAAAATTGCATTTGATTGGTATGTAAAAGAATACAAGATAGTTATTAATTACCGTCGTAAAATTGTATGGAGGTCAAAGGGTCAAGTTGACGCTCCAAGGGGATAACACTCGACACTTCTGGAGAGCTTACTAAAATGATCAAAGTATTGAAGCATTTACGCATCCACCATCTTCACTTTCATATTAAAATGTCATCAATCGTAACTTAAAAGTAAAATATGCTGAGATAAATGGTATTGTTTTTAGTGTAGCAGTAATGTACAGTAATGTATAATTGGAAAGATGGAATTCATAATTGGATATCTCTGGTTCTGGTTCTGGCAATGAATGTTAAATTTACCAGCCTAAATCAACAAGTATCACTCATGAGCAAGTGGGTAGGGGGAAATTTAAACAATATTAGTACACATGTCAAATAGGGTTGTTCATAAAGCCAGATAACATTTGTTTAAATATGGCCAATATTTAACATGAAAGCATTAGTATACAAATTGAAACTAATATGCTAGGTTTGTTTCCTATCTGTTATTATGGAGAAAAGGATATTCAATAACAAGGTCAACTATTTGAAAAATTATTGCTTACATTTTTTTTATTACTAACAACAGTTTCATCCACATATGAAATGAAAGTTTTACATTCAATACGTTGCTGTGCATGCATGTTGTGTTTGTGTTGGATATAAATTAAATGTCAGATTCAATCATAAAATAAATTCAAGTCATGTCAATGTCCACTCATATTACTTAGCCATTTAACAGTCATGTATGCAGTTGTGTTTTTAAATTATTCATCCTCAACTATTCAAGAAATACTGATCCACTGAACTTTATTCACAATTCCCTCAATGCATCGAAACAGAAAACTACACTTGGACTCATTGCTTAACATTACTGCGCGATTCTTGCACCTCTATGAAACTAAATTAACAGGAGAAATTTAGAAGTAACTTTTAGTCTGTGCTAATAACCTTGAAAGATACTTTCAGCAGGTCCTAATAACCTTGAAAGTAATTTTCAATGGGTCCTTATAACCTTGAAAGTATGTCCCTAATAACCCTGAAAGTAACTTTTAGCAGGTTCGTATTCCCTGAAACATTGAGGATGCCTATGGTAGTGTTCGTAAAGGCAGAGTTAATTTATTGCTACTGTTATGTTATGTTAGAAGCAAGTTATTAGGGAGGCCGAACTCACGTGTAACCTCAGCCAGTTGTTGTGATGTCAACTGCCCTGAATATGGGAACAAACAACACGTCAGCTCAAGATGATCACGTGGGAACGTCACGTGGGAACATCACGTGGGAACGTCACGTGGGCAGGGCAGAACGAGACGGAGACTACAAGCGACAAACCGTACACGAGGTAAGCTCAGGGTACAGGTGGACTGTGCAAGCTAGCATGTTATTGGCTGCTGGCAATGTCATGTGATCAGATGGCAGCATGTTATTGGCTGCTGGCGATGTCACGTGATCAGATGGCAGCTTGTTATTGGCTGCTGGAGATGTCATGTGACAGATGATAGTGTGTCATTGAGTGATGAAGTTGGAGATTGGTTGGTGTTGTGAATGTGACTTACAGAAGTTGCATATGTGTCCTGTATTTGCCATGGTTTCAATTTTTGTTGCAATGAGGAGTGAAGAAAATACCTACTGTTGGTATGGCAACTGATATACCAAGACCTGAAAATGTTGTTGCTATGGAAACAGATCAGCTGACCTGGCCACAAAATAATGAACTTTTTCAGTACTACTTGAGGCATCTAAGCTAAACCTCATCGAAATGTGTTTGTCTGATGTGCAGATGGGCGATTAATTAATTTAACCGGGCTGTGGGGCCGTCTAAACTAAACCGAGGGGGTCCCCCGTGTTAGACGTGTTAGTCAGTGACTCCAGCATAGTGTTAGATAGCTACCTGTTTATTGTCATCAAAGTATGCAACACTAGCCGCGTTAGAGGGGATTGGAGGAGCACAAGCAGGGGCCGTCACCACAGCCTCGGCTGGGGCAACCACAAACGAATCTGTCAACCGTATGTGCAAAAATTGTGCAGGTGAAGAAGCAAACATGCAGATTTTGGCGCAAAGAAGCACACAGGGTTTTGTTTGTGAGGTCAGCATGAAACAAAATAAAGATGAAAATTAAATGCAACAAAAAATGTGTTAAAAGTGGCGTTAATTCATCTGTCTCACACCAAGCGGCCATATTGGATGGAGAGGATGGTGTTGAAATCAGGTATTTTGAAACCAGGCTAGTGAGTTAATGATACATAACTTATTTCTCCAAGATCAAAATCAACCTTTTGGGACATCTCTGGCATGTAAACTTTCCTTTTTGCTAGATCACTACCAAACCACTTTGGGTATCTATGGTTGATTTTAACATTAAGAAGGTGAAGTCCAAAATGTTTGCAATTTTGGTTTCTATGTATGGTACCGCTGAGCATGCATTTCTCTGATCAGGGGTTCACAGAAATGGCTTTTGATGACTTCTAAGAGTCTTGTACAAGGTAGGTGACAAGGTGGTCATCTTAGGCCAGTATTGTTTTTATGTTCAGTGGGAAACCTTCCTGCCCAATACAGTGCTGTGGCCAGTCAGTGTGAGACAGCTGGAGAGATACAGTACATTAATGTGTGTTCCATCTGGCGACATTGCGTTAATACGTTCAAGCCTGTGTTTCAGGCACTAGTCCACGCGTAAATCATGCTATGTTTTTATCATAGCAGGGCATATCGTATGCCTCATTTTATGCCCTTAATATCAGCACAAGCAGGGATGATTTTTTAGATTTTATTATTGATTTAATGCCTTTGCTGTGGGAATATTTCACCCATACGCAACAGCACAGGCATGAAGCCTATACTGTGAATTCAAATGTCTGTTCATGTGAACAAATGGATCCAAAAGAAGGGGACAGTGACAGATACAACACACATCACATGATCTACAAATAACAATTACTTTGTGACTTCTAATAGTTCTACTGTAGTCTCGTGTGACAAACTGATGGAGAATTGTAAGGAATGATTAATCTGGAGGGAAAATTTACTCTGATGACAATGGAGCAAAATGTGTAACATTTCGCTAAATGTGTTTGATACTAGAGCTGTTCTGAATGTCAATTATGGTTAAAAATACAGATTTAATCGTCATTTATAAACATTGACTAAAAGATTGCCACATTCTTTTTCCAGATCTGTAGGATTATTTAAACATTCTCTTTTCCACCCCAACGCCTCCAATTGTACATCAACAACCACAAAGAGAATGCCAAAGTACGTAATAACAAAACAATTCTAACAATCTCCATCAGTGAATAATGACCTGAATTGAGTCCCTGGACTTTGAGATCAAAGACCACCCAAAACAGTCACGCTAAATTATTGAAGAGACTACAGTCTACGAACTGAATGTTATTACTGGTGATGTTAAAAATAATAATAATCCACATCCAAAAGCATTACAGAAATCTATAGAAAATTAAGATTAGCACCTGTGATGGGCAGACTGCCTTAATAAAGCGAGACATTGTTCGAAATGCTTGCATCGGTGGGCGTCTTATTTCATGTCAGTGTAATTACTGGTCGTACGTTCGCGATGCTTACTCAGTTACTGTCATAACCATAGCAACTCTGGTCTTATAGTGAGGCAGTCGCTAATCAACAAACAGGATGAAAATGTACCTAATGATAATGTCTTATCGTAAAATGTTCCTACTCAAATGACTTGATGAACAAGAAGGGAATTCTATTTCTAAATACTCATTTCTTATGGTATTAATGGAACAGAGCCTTTTAGAGAAAACATTATCTTACTATTTACTGATACTTAGTCGTGTTTGTATTATATTACTATTTGTAAACTGAAGACTTATAGTCCTATTAAATAATAATCCATAATATGAACATTATGAGTTGGTAGTATTTGAGATTCACTGGAAATATATTAATTTAAATATGTCTATTAAAATTAAATATAATATTTTTCTGGCAATTCCAGATGTTTTCCTGGCAATTTCAGATGTTTTCCCACATAAATTGTAGTCAAACAATGACAGTTTCCAAAATGATAAAATAATCTAAAATGTCCATGTTTTGGAACCCGATAAATTTCTACGACTTCTGTCAAACATAGAAATAAATAACTTTTGAATTTAATTTCTTCAGCTGGGGCCGGTAGCTCAGAACTATTGTAGCTACACCTATTGTAAGATCAACACCTTCTATTGTAGCAGGAGCCCAGTTACAACTATTGCAGCGCTACAACTGTTCTGAGCAATGGGCCTCTGGTATGCAACCCTAACACGAAACATTCAACATAAAACATATACCGTTCCTAAAACTAAAATTTCAAGCATTGTGCATTTGAACATTTGATTAAATCAATAGTATTGAATAGTATCTTACATTTTCACCAGCAAGCATTTCCAACATGTCTAACCAACCCTGTAATTAGCATATAAATAATAAATACTATATACATTCACAGAATCATGCAATATTTGCTAAATAATAACAGCACTACATCTTACTTCATGAACAATAGCATAAAAACAGACATATAATCATAATCGCCCCACGTGCCAACGCCTATGCTCGAGATGGCCGTCAAATTCTAACGTGCAATTCAAAACATTCCTGCGACATGGAAGCACAGGAATCTGAAAGTTGTAATACCACAACAAAAACATGTTTCAAAATGCTGAGAGAAATCGACACCAAAAAATAATAATTAAAAAACAATAATATTTTGGGCGGAAATGCCAGACGTGCACAATTATAACAAGAAACCAACATCGGACATGTTCAAGCAGAGGCGTTGTTGAATACATGCAAGTGTGGACGGATCATGCAAAATATAAATTCGCCTGGAGGTGGATTCGCCACGTGACTACACACACGCACGCACGCACGCACGCACGCACGTGACAACAGCCAACAACCAGGACTTCCTGTTTCTACGTTAGAACGAGGGACGCCACGTGACCGTGGCCACAGGTGGTGGCTACAAAATTGTCAACTTACACGTGACTGGTATATAGGGCTGCTGTCCAAGCTGCATAAGGGCAGCCTGGTGGTATGCTCCCGCGAGCATGTTAGACGCGGGCTGGTATGTCATGGGTATCCCGCTCTTTGCATCCGTCATTGCCATCCGCTTGTAAGGGATACCAGGGATCGCACCCTAGGTCGGCAGAGAGCACAAGAATCAGAGGTCCGAACCAAAACAACGTCCAACAGCATAATAATATTCAAAACATAAAAATACAGATATGCAATATAGAGAAAGAGCGAGTCGTTTCTGACAGGTGTGTCCTGTTTTCTAGGCATAAAACTCAACGGATAGATCACACACTGTTAAAACATAATTAGCTTACTCTGTGGTTCTTTTTAAAACGAGAGAAAAAATCTTGTCCGCATTTCTACGATTAATAATATTAAAAGAGCTTCAAGCATCTACGAGACTGATAGATCAAACTAGAATAGTCATCACTGTGTATAAGTCTACGCTACGGGACAATTTTGCTAATATCAAAGAAAACTAACAAAGACAGCCTAACAGTTATAACATTCGATATCAAAAACTCTACTCGTAGACAGAGAGAGATAGAGAAAGAGAAAAATATCTTTACATTGAATTGCTATCAAATTGACGTTGCAAAATCACATGACCACTGGTTTACTTTGGTTATCTCCCCTGTCCCCAGTTTGAAAAGGGCCAATCAGAAGCTGCCATGCAATAGGTGTGTACTGTGAGATACTGTGATGCTTGTGAGAGTACTGGCATACAATTTGATTGGACGGATGGAAAAAGGGTAAAATAAAATATATAAATATATATATGAATATATATATATATATATAAATATATATAAAAATTAAGTCTACAGAAAGCGAGATTTCGTCACTCGTGAAGTCATGTGACTGTGCAAACAATCGTCTTAAAAGCTTTCTACAGCTACATGCAAAGCATGATGGGAAATAGTACCAGAACAAGATCGTCGGTGGGGTCACGAGGTCGCTTCTTGCCTGCGGTCAAGACCTCAACCACTTGCGGCTAATTAGTATGCAGAGCACATGATGGCAATTGGCCAATGAAATGGCGGCATGGCAGGGTTGGCGGCACATGACAACAGCAAGCAGCAAGGCATGTTGGGTGATGAAATAAAAAAAAGGCACCGTCGGTCAAGATATTTATCATGCATATAAATACTCAAAAATGTTATCTTTTTTTTTTAATACGAAAAAGCTTTAGAGAGATAGAAACATACATCATGCCTTTTTTAATCCAAAAAGGAAATATATAAATCCATTTCCCGACAAATTTGAAAGAAAATTAATAATTATAAGGTGTTTGGGGGGAATGCCGAGTGCCTGCGTTGTTATTGGCAACAACGGTTGTTATTGGCAACAACGTGTGTAGCATATCCCTGAGAATAAGACAGAGTGCCAAAATTAATAATTCATGCATATAAACAAAATTAGAAAATGAAACACTCTCAATAGAATCCACCCAAGCAGAGAGTCAGATAGGGCTATGGCGACGCCCAAATCGTTATTAAATATATATATACTATATATAAGGAAACAAGATTTCTTTCTCATGGATGTGGTACAGATTACTAAATCGCTAAATAAAATAAAACCCTGCCGCATTTCTATTTTCAAATAAAAGAAACAATCTGCAACAGAAGAATGAAAAATCAAAGCTGAAAAACAAAATTATAATGTACTCTCAAACCATGATATGTTTCTCCTTCTTCCCCGTTATCTATATTTTACAAATTTACAAATTCTGGTTGCTATGGCAACAATAATTGACTTTTTTTTGGTTTTCTTTTCTTGTCTCATTGACTGAAAACTAAATGCTATAACAAACGGCAAGGTTACCGTAGTTATAACACTTCGTTCAAGACTTTTATTTTATTTTTTACCTTAACGCGGACTTCCTGACGCAGGTATTGGGCGATGATGCTCTTCTCGAATTTTGTCTGAACGTTATTACGCTATGCTATCAATTTTGAAGATTACATGTCCTTGGGGGACATTAATCAGCGACGTACAAAATAGCCTATATAGGACGTAGCTTGAAGCCGACAGCGGTGTTCAAATAGCAAGTTCCTACTGTGTTCTCTTGCGTGTGCGTGGACTGGTATAGTATAAATAATTGCACGTACACACAACCAAGCGATACACCAAACGTTCACATGCAGTTTGGGTCACTGACTTGATTTGCTGTCTATCGTCCCCACCCCACCCCTCCCTCCCTCGATCCCCACCCCCCAATCCCAAAGCCCAGTCTAACTCTGTAACAGTCGAACATTAATGAACTTCATAACCGAAAAGATGGTGTTATAAGACATTCTTTTTAGTAGGTATGTACACGTGTTTCGCGTAAATGCTCGTGGGGGGGAGTTGGGCGAGTGGTAGGCTCGGGTGCCATTTGTGCTGTGGATGGTTGGGGCTCCTGGATACGGGTGCAGTGGTCAGTCAGTTGACTGGTTGGCTGGCTGGACCGATGGCGGGACAGAAGGAAAGGGAGATAAGTGGAGAGGTGGCAAGGATGTCGGCAAGCATCTGCAGCGTACATGGACAGAAACCTTGCACATCCAAGTCAGCAGCGCGCGTGTGTGTGTGTGTCCTCCGTACAGTCCCTAACTGTGTGTGTGTGTGTCCTCCATACAGTCCCTAACTGCGTGTGCATGTGTCCTCCGTACAGTCCCTAACTGTGTGTGTGTGTGTGTCCTCCATACAGTCCCTAACTCTGTGTGTGTGTGTGTGTATGTGTGTCTTCCGTACAGTCCCTAACTGTGTGTGTGTGTGTCCTCCATACAGTCCCTAACTGTGTGTGTGTGTGTGTGTCTTGACAGTCCCTAACTGTGTGTGTGTCTTGACAGTCTTTAACTGTGTGTGTGTGTGTCTTGATAGTCCCTAACTGTGTGTGGATTGACAGTATGTGTGTGTGTGTGTGTGTATTGATGTGTGTCCTGACAGTCCCTAACTGTGTGTGTGTGTGTGTGTCTTGACAGTCTCTAACTGGATTTATATGTGTATATTCTTTGTGATAGTATCTCGACAGTTCCTAACTGTGTGTATGTGTACGTATTCTTTGTGATAGCATGTGTCTCAACAGTCAAAGTGTGCTTTGAATACAGTTCCTAATTGTGTGTTCATTGCAAGTTTCTCTCTCGCGTGTGTATGTATGTGTGTGTGTGTGTTTGTGTATTTATGCATGTGTGTGTGTGTGTGTGTGTGTGTGTGTGTGTGTGTGTGTGTGTGTGTGTGTGTGTGTGTGTGTGTGTGT
>JAUTBR010160209.1:0-12316 GCA_032361205.1 Pseudorimula midatlantica
ACAAACGTAGTTCAACCACAGTTTAGGCTAAACTAGGTTTAAGCGACGAGTTATACCACTGTCGGTGGGATCCTTAACCTACGGTTTAACTAAACTACGTCTGTTCATACGGACCCTGGTGTTTTAAAAGTTTCTGATAACATACTCCAGTATTATTATTCTATCCGACACAACTTAAACGTATTCCAGTATTCTTCCATTTCCAATAATCCACGTGACTAAAACTTATCACAGAGAGAGCACACGTAACCCACGTGACCAATAGTAGCCCACGTGACCGGAACCAGTGTTGGTCGTTCTCTTCACGTGACCGTTACAAGTTCCGGTTACTCTCGTCTAGCGCACGTGACCGTAACGTGTTCCAGTATTTTTTCCTCACATCTCCGACACACTAGCATCGGCTCCCACACCCTGCATACCCTTGGCGATATTCTAGACACAGGCTGTTCGACTCACAGGCCACGGTGGAGATCTGAAATACCAGAAGGGGGACATGTTATAGCAAATCTGCTCTCTGAAAGTAACTGCGTTTATTTAACTATCGCGACCACGCTGTCTGCTCTCGCCTGCCGATGTTTATTCAGATGGCTATGCAGGAAGCCCCCGAGATAGAATTACCCCCAAGTTCCTCCCCGACACCCTTTCTCTGCGATCACATTTTCCATACCGTTTCTTGCAGATTTTGTTGGCTTCAAAGCGAACATGTCTAAAACAGCTGTGCTTTAGGAAGCGAGTGGCAAATCTTGTTCAAACCATCTTCTCAGTGCCAGCGTTGCTCCAAGAGGTGGGCTATCTCCCCGTCTGTCACTCTCGTCTGACATGCGCACTTCGCGCCAATTAGTATTACATAACGACGAGCTAACACGAACTCTGCTGGCTCAGTGTTCATTCTCGCCAAATCTCGCGTTATCTGGTGAATTTATATTTCCATAAATTACGCTACTTGTTGCTACTGGGTCATTGAGGCTACGTAGCGTAAATTTGCTTTTAATTAGGAATCATTCCATTTCCGACATCACCCGTAGAGATTTATCTCAAGGCGTGAAATGCTTAGATATATTTGATCCGTTGTAATGTTGACGTATTCTGGAATCAGCATTAAGGAATTGCATTACAATCAGCTCTGTCATAAATAATCGTGACTCAGCCCCATAACTCTGCTGCCTCTTCGGGGCTCACAGTGCGAAATATCGGTTAAATGATGTCACACCTAGCTTCAGAGAAACAAAACAATAACACAATTACTGAGCCAACGAGAAAAACATGTCAGCATACAACGACGGCTATGGTAATAGTTTATTTACGATCTTTTAAAGAACATTGCTGAAAAGACTAAAGAAACATTTCAACAGAAAATCTTCTGCACATGTACTATTGTTACGAGAATAAATCATCGTCAAGTATACACTACAGGGTAATTTTCAATAATAATCCTTCAATTTCTTCTCTAATGTGGCTGTGGTTCACTATTGTAAAGGTACACGAGATCTTCGAAAGGACGACGGCTGCCGTGACAGCTCTTTCAAGGCAAAGCCATCAATCGTCACGCAAACCCAACACAGCGTCAGCCTTCAGAACACAACGCTTCCTCTGCGCAGACTCCGAGGTCTTCACCTACCGCGTGACAGGAAGTGGAGAGGAAGCCATATTGGCAACTCATTTTTACTCGGACGTGGAGCTGGAGGGTGTGTTTGGAAGAGAAGAGAATTTAATTATCAGGTTTCAAGCGAAGCACATCACTCCAGCCCTGGATATCCCCTGCGCCGTGCAGGTGCGAGCTACACGAACATATGCAGCGCCCTCTATGTATACATTTCCACGTCTGAGTTTGGCTGAGATCCATGTGGATGGGAAACAGATCTCGCCCCAGATGGACGAATGATTGGGCATCAAAGCAGCGAAGGTCGTCTGGTAGAATATTCAAGGAACCCTTTTCGTACACTCTGCAATGGGCAATTAATATTGTGTATGAAAATGACACGTACTTCAAAGGCGCGGAGGCACCTGCAAATTACATCATCATAATTAAGATGATAGAAATATTCCGGCGAGTATTGTGTGTGCAAAACACATATGTCCTGAGAGGATAGTATATTTTCCACACGAGATGTAACTCCCGCAAGTGATGTTATTGGTATACATATAGAGAGAATGAGAGAGAGAGAGAGAGAGAGAGAGAGAGAGAGAGAGAGAGAGAGACACACACTCAGAGTGGACGGGCACACACATATACACAGATGCTGGCCTTATACACTGGACCATCTGAATCATTTCAATTTGTTTAGAAGGAAAACAATGAAAAGTGCCGCGATTAAGAATGCTCGTATAGGATTGCAGATACAGCAGCCTTACACTTACATACATGTAATTAGACTGGTATCTTCCAGAAGCTAAACTCATTTTTTTAAGGGTAGCTTTTCGCATATTTCAATGTAGGTACATCTTGGAATACCACATATGACGATTCCGCAGAGCTGTCGATGGACAACCGGAAATCCGTCAACGTGTTTGAAGGAGGACAAGGACTCGTACAGACTAGTTGTATTTAATGTCCTAATGGATTTCCCAGACAAGCCGTGCTTGTTTCCATCGACCATGTCACCAATCGAAAGTTTAAATTACATTATATTATTTTCTTATCCATGTTTCTTTACATGTTCTGCCATGCGCACGCTGCTATTACAAACACAATACTGACATTGGCGCCCAGTACTTTATAACAATACACGTACGTATAGCATTCTATACAACGCGTGTGAGACCAGGAGTTAATTATCTCATCTCAACTGCATGCCCATTTAAAATGATCACTCAATCCAACAAAACAAATTTCTCATCACCCATTATGTGTACACATCAATTCCTAGCGGACGATAATTACCTCCCTTGATGACCGTCACATTCCAAATGGTCAGATAAGGTCACCCGAAGCCAATCGAAACACCTTGATGTGTGTGCTTTCCACACGAATACGCCGTTATCAAACGAGCAACGATACATTGCATTTGTAATCCTCAAATCCAGAAAACATGTAATACGTCAGTATCTAAGCAACATTCACCCGACACGGGGAACACATGTCTATCAAGGTAACGCTTGCAAGTGTATTCCAGGGCAGATAGCAGGACGTAGATAGGTATGTTTATAAGAAGCCAGGACAAACGATATCGCGTATGTGCAGAGCTTATCTGTCATCATGTTAATACCATCATGTTAAAAATACGTTTTTCACTGTAAAAGTACATCCATATCGATACAAATTTAAACTGAATCGATCAAAGATCATTCAATAAAGTTTACAATATGACATACAGAAAGGTCCGTACTTTGGTAGATATTGTAGGACGAACTGGGGTGTTTTATTTTTCCAGTTTTGTGGCAATTTGTACTATGTATCTTAGGTGGATCAACATAATAAAGTATGACCACTGTTTACATTGTTGTACATACTTGAGAAGGGGAAGGGTAAAGGTTTGTTTATAATAAAATTAATTTAATTTAATGAAATATATGTCTCAACATTATTCTTAACCCCGCAGAAGAAACCCTTTGTTTATGGCTAAAGTATTACTTTATAAAGCATTATAAATATGCGGATTATTATTATTACATGTAGTATTATTATTACTAAAAACACTCCGAGGAACATTGCTAGGACTCGTGCTACTGTACATAATGGACATTCATGTGTATGTTTGCAATACTATTATAGTTGTTTTAGTCAGCTGGGATACCATAACATGCCAAGATTCGCTGTCAATAGGTTAAAACTCACGACTTATGATCAAAGACAATTGATCTGAGGCTAGTATTGGTTTTACTTAGTGTCGGACATATCCTTGTGTCATACCATAGTAAGTCAAGGATATGCTGTTGAATATAGGATAATTAGATTAGTGCATTTACGTCCACCTTAGAAGTGATAAGAAATTCCTTAAACAAACTTTGTAGTTGTTAGCATACAAACATAAAGAGTATTAACACTTCTGTGGTGTAATCTTTCAATTATTCGCATATTTCAAACACTGTTCAAATGAGTCAAAAGTCTGTCCCAATGTCAGCAATGCATTCTTTTGAAGCATTACTTCTCCCACCCAGCACTATCTACCCGTATGTTTCCCATCCTCACTACCCTGTTATTTGAGTTCTTCTTTGCCCCGACCCATGCTGTTCCCTCAAGGACTGAAGACACTACGACGCCACGTAATACTCTTACAAGTCTCTCACCGCCGTGTGATATATGCCCGAGTTCCTGCAGCCATAGGTTTTGTTGTAGCTCGCCATCAACCGGTGTGAGGCCAGATGATGTCTCATGGAAATAATTTCCGGGCCAGTGTAATATAAAACTACGTTCCCCTAAGCATCAATACCTGGATCCGGTTTGTGACAACTTGCGGTACACCGGTTGTGAAATACGAGCCGGGTACTGACAGACCGGTGTCAGTTTGAAAGACACGGAGGAAATTGTTTGGAATGATCATGCAGTAGTTCACCAACCAGAAATAATTAGGAATTCAAATTAAAAGTTTATCTCTTTAGGACAGTGTTACTATTAAATGGCGTTCGTGTCATTACTGTCGTATACACTCGCATTACCAATGTAGTAATATAGAATTACAGCTTTAAAGAGTTATACGTCCACCAACCTATCATTTGTTAATACATTTTGAGTTTTAAAGTGCTAAATATCAATGGGAAAAACCTCTTCCTTAAAGTAGGAATAGTCATTGTAGAGTACCTTTTAAAAGCATGAGCGTTACTACTTCAATTCTCGAGCTAGTAACACAGATGTATTTGTGGAATTTGATGAACCATATCATAATAGTCACTCCCTTTAATATTTACCTCCGGCTTGCTTATCCTCCCAATAACTTATTTTATTACAAGTTTATTCAGAAGCCAGGGACTCCATTACCTGATTAACATGTTCACCGCCGGTGCTCGTTGTCCGTGATTCTTTACCTCCCTGTCAGGGACGCGACATTAAAAGCAAATTCATCCAGTACTACTGAGAAATCAATCACAACTATGCAATTCTCTGACGCTCTGATGTGTTAATAATCGCCCTGCTATATAGATGGGCCCGTGTATAATACCGATTTACCTGTTGGCATATTGGCGGGCCCCGAGTGCAAGGGTAATGACAGGTGCGAGGTCTCTCAGACACGCCCACATTCACATTCTACCTCTCACAGCATTCATTCATAACTACACAAGTGAATCGCCCTGTTTTCACGCCTCACGGACTCTTGTTAAGAGCTAAGCAACACAATGGATTCAGAGGCCTCCGTTTTGTGTTCGACTCTCAACTTGAGGTTTGGGGAGAAAAATTATCTATTAATCCCCAATTGCGTTGCACTGAAGCGTGTCCGTTGGGCTCTATTGTGGCTGAAAACAGAATTATGAAGCCTATTGAAATGCCAGGTAACCTGTTTTTGTTACCTCCAGTTGTTAGTTAGTAGAGGCGGGACCCGACAGGAACCTCAAGGACCCCAAATACAGCCCCTTACTACAGGTCAATAGGTCCGTTCCTGTTGTCCGAGGAGCCCACCCCCCTTCCAGCTCCTCTAACTCCTCTCGTTCCTCTCTGCTTCCTCTGGTAGTGACACGTGAATAGAACACTTGAGTTTGTGTAGCATGGGGGTAATAACCCACAGGAATCGCACACAGCCACAATAATACACTATAATCCAGTAAAGCAATGTTTCCAAATTTGAAAATTATATAGGTCAACCGGAAATTCAATATATAATATTTTGCCTGGTCTAATTCCATTCATGAGTATTTTATGATTAACATTCAGCTGTGCCAGATGTAGATCCAACGCAATATCAGATGCTATATAATTTTATAGAGTAGAACTGGATACTCTAGAATTGGGATTCTTGCTGATTATTCGCAAACGAGTGTTCTTTGCCAAGTTGTCAGACCAATCCAGCACCAAGCCTAGCAGTTTTCGTTATCTGGGAGTCACCTGGTCATAAACTCCTCACGGCACCAACTCTGGTTGTAGCCACCTGTGGCTGCGAGCAACCTTCATAATCTACAGCTGCGTGGAACTTAATTCACGTAATCAGAGTTACACGAATAGAGACTCGGGCGCATCACGTAAAGCTTGCCAGTGTGTCTGTTCGAGGACATACCGGGTTTCAGTCGATGCTATGCTTTACGGCCGCGGTTGCGTGCGTAACTCCGAATACTGATCCACGTCACTTCACCGGATGAATAGAATCGGTTTGTAAGAACGCCGTATCGATGAGGTTTAAGGGATTCCCTTACGAGTTAACCACGGCTTTCAAAAAGAACGAACAAGATGTGGGTTCGTAAACAGAAAACTGTATTCATCGGGCGCCATTTTGACTAAGGCCTTGCGATGCCGCATAGAGCCACGACTCGGAATCACACTTAACTCAGATGTCCTAAACACCGAAAATTGACGGGGTATAAGAGGAATTGTCCCCACACTAAGACCATTAAGATCAATAGTGTTTTAGCACCAGACGTGATGGTTCTGACACGCCATGAGTTAAAGACTCTGCTTAGCGCTACAGTCGGTCTGGCAGGATTCTCCGAGGCTTTAACCACAGGGACCAGGCACTACGGTCGGACCCAAATCTTCGCTGGCACCAAGTACGTCCATCCCGATGTCTGCGTCCGTCCTGGAGTTAAAGGGGCTCATTCAATGTAAGGAAATAAAACGTGATGGTGAAGTCATCCTGCACCTTGCCGAACACAAGTGGAATTGAAATTGAAATTTGGTACCATTATGTATATTGCAATTATATACATTAATAGTATGTATATGTTTCATCTTTCTTTGTTTCTATAGCGTTACAATTCATTGTCCAATATACGTTACACAATCCAAGAACAAGTAAGATGTGATATCAACGTATTTTTCGGATACACATGCACTCGTAATCAATAGAATGAGACAAAGGTGAAACACTAGTATTGTTATATCCTTATTAAAAATGCAAGAACATTTAACATACTGTAGAACAAAATTATAACACTGCTAATAATATCATCTTCATGTTTTCTCGTGACATATTATTAGAAGAAACTAAATGACCAATTTAAATTACCATATAGGAAGAATATATTAATGGAGTCACAAAGGTAAATTGGTAAGCACGTGTGATAACACATCATATAAATCCATGGTCACATGCAGACAACCGACATCTTACTAAATAGAAGACGATCCTATTATCTTTCATTCATTCGTCTTCTAAAACCCACCGCAAACCGAAAACAATTAGCCCACCTTGCAATAAAACACGACTAGGAATATGAGATCTTAATCTCTGGCTTCAAATGGCAAATCCTTTCATGGGAAAAAAAGAGGCGGAAGAAAAAAGAAGACGATTATTACAATCAGCTACACGAATGCAGCAAGCATTTAATTGGTGTTTTAATCCGTGGTTCAAATAGCAGTTTGTCACACAAAGACGTTGTAGCTCGTGGACATTTGAGATAGCAGTCGTTACCAACAAACGTCCTCGTCATAGGTCATCTGGTGTAATTGCAAGATCATCGTCACACGGGGGACTTTGTTTTAGTAGGCAAGCACAAAGGGGAGGCAACGTGTGGGATTGATATGTAACGTACAACCCAGTTGTTCATACATTTAGCATAAGAGAATACACTTCAAAATAACGGAAATGTATCCTCAATCAACGTTCAGGACAGTGCATTCCATTCTATTCCCCACCTGGTGTGTGTTGTGTAGTTCCCTCAGTCACGACATATAACAATATCAATTTCAGCATAGGAAATCAAGTCATCCATCTTATTGCGAGCTCCGAGGTAATGCATGCTTTAGAATACCACAAATAATGTTTTCTATTACGTTACAAAATTGAAGCGCTCTTTCTCTGCCAGAAGAACTGTTAATATAATACACCTAGGGTATTTTCTGATCGATTTCTGGAATATCTACGCAATGGCTATGGAGTTTAAGCCAGTTCGAAGTTTCCAATATGCGCAGAATACCCATGAGATTGTCAAAGGTAAAAGCACATCATAGTAAAGTATGATGCTTATCCACCAGGTAAAAGCACATCATAGTAAAGTATAATGCTTAACCACCAGCATACTTTACAGTGGTTGTAAAATAAACACGTATATATTCTAACGTAAAATAGATAATAACCACGTATCATTATTAGCGCTATACAGCGCCTCAGATAGTCACGTGCTTTCACCTTTGACACTCGCGTGCGTATTCTGCGAGTATTCGAAAGTCCTAGCTGGCTTGTTCGTTCTATATCCACATGTAAACATGCATAACAGGTTTCCTGGAGACCATTATTTCTTCATACACCTTATTTGTTTTTAACAATATAAATAAAACCGTAAAAATAAAATGGATTGATTCAGAATCAGGAAGTCTTATGTAAGCTTGATGATGATATCGATGATGTGAACGATGTTGATGGTAACGTCGACATGCGTCGACGATATTAAAAATTATGAGTATGACGACGAAACCTAACAGAATTAAAAGGTTAGTCATTTAAAAAATACTTGTCCTAATCCAGTGGAGCCATAACTGAAAGCTGCAGGTAAATACACATGACCTCTTGCCTAAAATGCGTCTCCCTTTGGACTGGGAATGAAAGCAGATGCCATGATGATGGGTCGTATTTTTCTAATTGATGCGCGTCGGGTATTCAGGTGTTCACCCGACATGCAGACGGCCATACGGACTTTCGATCTGCCAGGAATTTTCCAAGTGAGAAGTGAATTGGCCACCTCAGAACCATCAAAGTTGTCCGTCACCTTTCATGTGTTCCAGCAGATACGTTCAAGACCCCGGATTGTTTGAGCCTCGCTTCAAAGTGGCGGCCATGTTTGTTGTGGTGTCTGGACGGTGATGGACGTGGAAGCGCCCTCTAGTGTGTGATCAGAGCGACACCAGTGGGAGGTTCTTAGACTCTAATTAGAACATGGTAGGATGGGAAGTGACATGCTTTTTATAATGATCTTTCCTTGACATTAGAAAAGACCAGTATGACCTTTCAAACACGGGATCGAATTCTTAAAGTTATTATTTTTATTTACTTTTCTTATTTTACATCTGGTTAGAATATTGCATGAATACATGCGCTATTATATCATAATATTCATTGGAAACTTTCAAATTTAATACTTCAAATTATACCACTATCTTGTTACGTTTGATCACATGCAAAGAACATTAACAATTACATTGCGTGTCGCCTCTGAGTAAATGTTACTACTCACCGGTCATCAACTACTAGACAGTTACTAGTTCCAAGACGGAACAGCATGTCTACTTAATTCTATTCTACTAATATCATATTCTTACCCGGAAGACATTAATATTTTCAAGCACCAGTCTTCACTGTGGAACTCAATTATTATTTTATCTGCCCAATTCTCAATTACTACTCTCTTGATTTGCCTCGAGTTCTTATGAAATGTAAACACCCCTCTTCTAGACCATATTCTCCGCCGTGTGATTGACGTTCACTCAGAGACGCCATTAATTGCTTCAAACGCTAGAAGCAGACGACTCAACGCGGAAATCTGATGGTACTTCGACCCTCTCTCCTTCCGCCATTTCAAGAGCGGGAAAGTGTAAAGACCTCATAGTAGCGTGAAAATCACTCAGAAGATTTATTTCGTTACACTTTGGGAGTACTGGTGAATCTAATGCCCCCAAATTGTGTCGCTTCAATCCTTGATGTGGCTTCCAGGAACGTTGCAATCCTTTGAGGGGCAGCGATATACTTAAAAGCGGATGAAGATTATCGGCCCAGCTTCGGAATTCTCTAAAGACCCAGAAAGAACACTCAGGGTAAACGTGAAGGTGGTGATATATAGTAGCATTTTCCTGTCCACCTACCTACACCTATGATTTGACTAATATTTCAAATAGATGCATCAATACTGAATTAACCTTATTCATATGCTATTTTGGTGCAGAATGATAATTTTAAAAATGCATAAAACACCAATAAAATGAAATGCATAAACTGAGCTGCGGAATCTAACTGATATTCCTCTAGATGATGGTGATAAAGTCCTGCATCCATCCTGTTCCTGATGCATGATGGTGCTATCATAGAAACCGTATATGGCTGTAGCCATGATTACTACGTCTTCATGCTATGGACACGAGTATTCGAGTATCTGCTAACTTGACATATCCAATATAAACACCAATAATAATAATCACCGCTTTTTTATATGCAAAGTTTAAAGAGCTTACTGATCGGATTAGATTATTAATATGGTTTCCATTGGAATAAAAATGTCGTTTAAGGATGAATGCTAAATACATATTTCAAAAGCGTGTAGGACTAGCTGCCTTGGCTTACAAGTACGATATATACATATTTAAATTGGAGTGTTAAATGTGTAGTCCTTAGTCTATTAAATTGGCGTACTCAAGAGTTTTCTTCTAGTTCGTAGTTCACAGAGTTCGTAGCAAAGGAAGGATGTTAATATTTATTAATCCGAAAGTTTAGCTTAGTGAGACAAATATCTACGAGCTTATAACGTCATATACTCTCATTAGTATGATTCCGTGTTAATTATCGAAATTCATAGGTTGGTGTTGAAACTACTGCTTTAATTAAACCGGAAGTATGCCGCTTGGTGCAATAACTGCACGTGTGTGCTGTTTTTTCCCCTCAGCGTTTTTATTAAAAGGAGTCAATAAATATCTGACAGTCTCAGCCTGAGACTATTCGCTCAGCTTTGCCCGAGGCTGTGCAGGTGTCGAAGCCGGAAACTAGACTCGAGTACGACATGTCGTAAAATTCTTATCAAACCCACATCCTAAGACGTTTTCTCGTAGGGAGGTACTGCCTTGTTTCCCAGGTCGTTTGTTACCTTTATATACTACAACCCATAACATTACTTAATGGATGAATATGCTCGATATTTAATCTGAAGCCATACCGTGTTCGGAATTAATAAGTCATCTGTTTCTACTAATCTCAAAAAGCATTTTCTTCATCAAAAGATGAACACGATAATGCACGTGATTATTACAGAACACGCGTGTTGCTTTAATAACGTTTTACGATCCCAACGACATAACCCATCGTAGGAAATGTTCACGATAAAAGCCATGCTCCATTACGGACCAAATGCCCAATCTCTGTCGTTCTTGTTGGAGAGGCGCGCTCCATTGCGGAATCATTATTCCTATATGAAGGAAACACTTCAAATTCGAGATAGCAAACTTTCAGTTAACCGCTTCGCAATGTTAGGGTAACATAAACAGTCGTGATGAAAAATGGTCGTGTTTACGGTTGGTGAAAATGGATAGCAGCACATACGGTGTATAACGTTGCTAGGTCGCTTCGTAGGAACAGGTGTTAGAAAATAAACATCTCTAGTAGCGTGTTATGCATAGTTCACGTGTCAGTCTCTTGCCGCTCTGTACTTGCCATCAACACGTGGCCGTCCAGAGAACACCTCACCGCGTGGCCGCGTGTGTGGATAGTTAATACACCCCGGGCAAGTTGAGATTTGTGTCCAATTTAACATAAAATATGTGTAATATGGAGGGTATCTCATTCTTGGTTGATTTCTATCGCACAGAGATGTGCTGGCACTTTCTTTCACCTTGCCATTAAGTCTATAGAAGGTACACGAGGCATCCCCTGGTAAATGCATATAATATACATACATCAGTATAGACCAACTGTCTGAGAAATAAGGACTACTAGTATTCCATTCTGCACATTGATTTATTAATTGGTCCGCGAGCCATCAGCTTTATCCATCTAGTTCCGATGAGTACGAGCGTGAAGCCATGCGAAATCTTGTGCCGAGCTAATGTCTGCCTGGTACGAGTTGTCCCCCTTCTATATATCATCGCACATGGACAGGAGTAGGCCTATGTATATACAGAAAATAGCACCGCGGGCTCCCCAGCATCCCAGCTGTAGGAACGCTTGACAACACTGTGAGTCCGTCAATCATAGCACCGGTTGTCACGTGCATGTTTTTAAGTGCCCAGGAAAGGTGTCGCAAATTTCATTTTTCTTTAATAATATTTAAATAAACATGTAGTTTTCTTTATTCTACTCATTCCAATCATTCTTCTTCTTGTGCAATGTCACTTTTGATGGTCTCTGTCCAAGCTATCCGAGAATGACATTAGATATTCTCCCTTAAATCCCACCTAGCTTGCCTCGTAGTAAATCGTCTATATTGAAATTTGAGGAATGTGAGAATGGTATGCTATTTAGGGTAACATTATCTCTTTGGGTATCACATAACTAGAAAACGTAACAAGACAAGTGAAATTTGAACACGATCAAGTCAA
>JAUTBR010160210.1:3097-15597 GCA_032361205.1 Pseudorimula midatlantica
GCACTTGCTCCATCAACCTTTGTATGGCGATTACAGATCCCAAAAGAGACAAGAGAAATAAACCTCTTTCTTCAAGTAATTTTTTTATATAATCAAATTTGTTTCACTTCCAATTTTGTGGGGTTGTGTTTTGCCTGCGATTTGACCCAATAACTCTGTTCGCTTTTCATACGGGTTAATACCGAGTCATGTGCAACGCAAGTTCATCTTCGATTTTTTTTTTCTTCTTCCTCTACACTGCGTTTTCTGACTGTGAAAGCGACCCAGCTCACTGACTCGAGTTGTACCCTTAGGCAAAACTTTCAAGAATAAAAGAACGACATTTTGGACTTGTATGTATACTTCTTTTCTACAAATTGCAAATTACCAAATACAGCTTATTATACAAAGAACAGCTACAACCCGTATACGTTCATTTTAGTTCACATGGCATTTAAACGCCACCCTTGAGATACGCTCCTCCGTGGATAGTTCAAATAGACCAGGCTGGATCAAATTCGGACATGGATCGATCATTTCCAATCGAGTTTTTCTCACTAAAGCACTCTAAGATGATTATTTTCTTTCTCTCGTGTTCAAGGTTTCATACGTACGTTCATCAATTCTCGTTGTGGAAGATATATACAAAAAAATACATGTGAATATTGCTATTATGCCATCCATAACGATAGTACATTAGCATATTGCAGTGTTTATATTTGGACACGCGGACGAACAGCATCACCAGTCAAAAACCAGGATCACATGTGCTAGTTGCCTAACGCCCGATTCACAATATCAATATGTACAATGCACCTTATACATAAACACGAACACAGAAGGTCTCTTTGAGGTCCATCATATATCCTCATTATTGAATAACTGTCTTTAGGACAACAGTATCGTTCGAAAACAAGAAACTCTGGATACTTGCACAGTTGGAAGTGTCAATAATCGAATATAAAATAGTCAAAGCTTTCGAAAATATGGTCAACAGTTGTACTGCTTGTTTTTATCAATAAAACGTAATGATTGAAATAATTAAAAAGGTGAAACTATTTCTATCGTTTTCTTGCTTTCAATAAAATCAAATAAATTATTCTCAATGTAAATAAATAATGATTTAACGTTTTCACTTCATAATTCGGAGATTTCGTGCAAATGTTATGAGCATTTCCATGACACAGCTTCAACATTATAGGTTTTTACACAGCCGGAAGTCTGTGTTTTGTAATCTCTGTACACGGATCACTGTGATTCCTCGTGTCACACGTGACTTAGAGGTTGAGGTTTGCTGCCCTGGTAGGGCTGATTGGTATATTTTGACATCATCCTACTGGGATGACTATAAGAATGTTTGTGACACAACTTCCCGTTGAATAAATTTCTCCAAGAATCGACGGTCTTCCCAGTCCATATCCAGAATCCCGACGTAATCCCCACCACGAGACACATAAAATATTTTAACATGAACACGGAGTAGTCTGGCCCGTATTCAGAGGGGTCCTGTCCGCAATTTGAACATGCCCACCTCCTCTGCCAGTCCAGGCGTAGATGCTGCTCGTAAAAGTAACATGCTATGACAATGGTAGCTGGCACTGTGTACAACACTGAGAAGACGCCAATTCGAATCATCAAGCGCTCCAGTTTGTCCGTCTTTCCCCTGCCCTGTTGCTTGATGACGTTTCTTATCCGGAACAGCGACACGAAACCAGCCAGGAGGAAAGATGTACCTATGATCAGGTAAACAAACAGTGGGGCGAGAACGAAGCCCCTGAGATTTTCGATATTCTGTCCGCCGACGTAACATATTCCGGCGATTGGGTCTCCATCGACCGAGGACATGGCCAAAACCGCGATGCTTTTAACCGAAGGGATGAGCCATGCTGCCAGATGAAAGTACTGCGAGTAGCTGGCAATGGCTTCTTGGCCCCACTTGAGTCCGGCCGCCAAGAACCATGTGAAGGACAGGATGACCCACCAGATTGATGACGCCATCCCGAAGAAGTAGATGAGGAGGAACACCACTGTGCAGACTGCGGGTCCGGTGGTTTCGTATCTGATCATCTCGGAGTCGCATGCGACTTGCTCGTGGCCGACGATGAGTCTGATGATGTAGCCCAGGCTCACCATAAAGTAGCACGCACTGAGGAAAATGATGGGTCTTTCCGGGTACTTGAAGCGTTGCATGTCAATAAAGAAGGTACTCACAGTCATAGAAGTCGAGATGCAGCACAGTATCGACCATAACCCGATCCAAAACGTTGCAAATGTTCTCTCGTCCGGTGAGAAATATGGATTGTAACAGCTGGCCGCACAGTTGGACACTCCACCCGTTGAGATGCGGCTGTAGTACCCGTTCGGGTGGTTAGCGGTATTCACGAATGGTGCAACACATTCGCATCTGCAGTCCTTCTCCGTGGACCTAGTGGCCGGCCCCGGGAGAGGTTGCACCCCGGCACCGCTGGGTACCCGTGGATTCACCCCCGTGTGGAGAACGGGACCCCCTCCTTCCGCGGGACTGCGGGTGGAGGCGTGGTACACTCCTTCCGATGATTTCTGAGAGTCTGTGGTGTTGACATCCATGCACAAATGGTCCTTGTCGCCATACACTGGTAGGTTGTCGCAGTTCATTCTCTCGGGCCAAGCAAACCCGTATTGTCTCATCAGAGGTGCGCATCCTTTCTTCGCGCGCTCGCACACAGATCGACACGCTGGAAGGTGCTTCTTATAGTTTGTCATACAGATCGGAGCGTACATAGAACATAGGAAAAACTTCAGATCGGCGGAGCATTGAATTTCCACCAGCGGCCAGAACTGATGAACTTCCAACCCTGCTTCTTCTTGGGTTTCGTGGTTAAATTGATTGGGCATGTACGTGTAGTTATATCCGATGCTCTTGCACATAGGTATTGTGATCTCCTGGCACTTCCTAGGCTGCTCAGCCCCTCGAGATCCTGGGAGAGGAAGCAGGAGGGTGAGTCCCAGTAGTACCCACAGTAGGCTGGGGGGCCCTCGCACTGTGCCCATAGTGAGCGAGTCCGTCTGTACACCGTGTCACTGGCTGATTGTGTTCAATCCGGCAAACAGCAACCTAACACATCTTAGGTCGTCAGCTCGCCACAAAATACCACAGCGTGTTGTTCAACTTATCGAATTATTCCAGTGACTGCATTGTGAAGGTCTGGTAGACTTAAGTCTACCCGTAAGTTTCTCCTGTCTATATTCGTATACAAGTCCAAGTTATTCCTTATGCCAAGTGAGTCGGGTTAAATCCAGTCATACGCTGAGTACCCAGGTAGGCTAGAGAGTACGATGAACGAATCCAGTATTCCCTACAGTCGATACCACAGCGTGAGGGAGAACAGAACTGGCCAGGCGTTTGAGCACATCCAATTTTTACTAGTGCTATAGCATCTATCAGTCGTCATGCCTTGCACTCGCAACTGCCACTTTCACAGCTCATTAGACACTCTGACAAATGACGTCACCTGCCAGTCAAGCGCACGGTATCCAATCACCTCCCTCTGCGGCGCGATCAAATTGGTGGGGCGGAGCAAAGGCGGGCTCTTGTTTCTGCCCAGTAGAGAATCTCCTCTGGTGGCGAGGCGCTCTGAAAATAAAGATATAACTATGAGACATGTAAAGCCGCTGCTGGGACTGGTGTTTGTGTACAGAACAGCAAATAGGTAGTAAAGGACTTGACACGAAAGCCTGGTATAACTACACGACCGGTTCAACAGCGCTGGGGACTTCATTAAAAGACAGTTTCGTGTAGGGTGACTGGCTTGCTCAAATAATGGTTTAGTGTAATAAAAGAAAGGTGAATAGCACAGTGTGGTTCTCTGGTAGTTATCATTCACATGTGTGTACCCGCTAAAGATTTCTTTTGTCGCCGACTCAATAAGGGAGACTTTTTATTCGACATCGTGGCATGCTGTTTTGGACAGAATAGAGCATAGTTAGTCTTCTAATCGCTGCGCGCCAGAGCGTTCCTCTTTGTTAGCTGGCTGTCACTGCTGTGAAAGAATTATCCGGCGAAGTCACCATGATATTTGAGGTTATAAAAACGCCCGCTGAAAGGAGGTTTACAACTCTATCAACGCTACATCGACCCACTATCTGCACCCTCACCAAAGATCCTCACCAATTTTGTCCTATAGTGAGTTCGGAGCGCGGTGATGACAGTACGGGATATGTACATCTAGTCTGTCTATTGTGCAGCATACGCCACGCTGTGTCCGCCGTGTTATATTTGTTTAGTTATGAGTAGGAAACAAGCCAGTTTAAACGAATATGGCTTAACACAAGCAATGGTAACGTGCTGGCCGGGATCAAATCAAACATACGTACAGTAACATACAAATTGACGTCATTGTCACCTGAACTAGCGGGCGGGATCCTGCTCAAAGTCGTGGCAAGTAAAACTCGCAAAACTATCAGTTTACAAGTTATTACAATATTTCGAAGCAGGTGGATGAACCCAAATAACTTCACGGAATATAAAAGATGGACGAGATTTGTTTACTTTCAACATTTTCTTTTTGTATAGATTAGTTTTGATAATTCGCACTGCTAAACTGTGAACTAATGTAAATATTTTCAAGTGTTATAATAACTACGAATAGATAGTTAATTGGCTGGTGAATGTCAATATAACTCCATGAATAAAGGGTACGACTCCACATTAGAAAACGCATTGGGAATTCATTAAAGCAGGTTATTAATGATGAATTATAGATGATTGAGATACTGAGACGCAATTAAGACTAACATATACTAGTACTAGTATGTTAAATTATAAATTAGGTTATTTCTTGTTATACAATTCTTATTATACAATAATACTACAATAGATTACATATTTGTCTTGTTATAATAGAATACAATAGACTATAACTTAATAACCTGTATATGCACAAATAATATTATCGATTTATCTCTACAATGACAGAATGATAACGCAAAGGTTGTCTTACAGCATGATAGCATCTCTAAACTAATATGTTTTACGTCTGAAAGAGAAGCACGCTATAAAGTTAAGTAATAACTCACATGTAAACGTTGTAGTGTTCGCAGATCAATGACTTACTGAACATGTTGCATACGTTCCTATTTAAGCATTAACCCTTACATGCCACGTCGTTCAACTACTTATCAAGATGTCAAAACACAAAGAAAACCTACTTCTGCATTGAAAACTCACGTCAATCCATCAAGATTATGGAAACAGGCTAACATCCGCGGATTTCGATTTCGTGATTTTAATACACCCCTATATGTCGAGTTGAATAACTGTTTAATTCCATATTCTGACTTTCTCGGAGTGACACTTATAAGGTTAACGGGAGTTTAATCCGGTGATGCAATGTCCATAGTTTGCATGGTTATGCAAAGACGTTTTTACGAAAAGTGAGAAATGTTTCACACATCTTACGCTCACGCACACGTCATGATTTCTACGCTCGTTAGTACCCTCTTGTTCGTTTGTTGTTACATCTCAGTTTTAGTGTCACCCTATGTTGGACAGCACCCATCTGGAGGTTACATGTTCACAACTTCATTTGATAGCTTTGTAAAGACACTGAAAACGTGTTGAGCCAAACGCAGTGACGATAACATACTTCGGCTTATCACGCTGAGTGTTTCTAAACAGTTTTGACAACTCAACATATTTTATAAATTTTCGTCAAATTTGGCTAATTATGTAGGTAGGGGGTCACAGATGTTGCCACGGTTGACCTTCAAGCAAACCCAAACAAGTCTTCGAAGATATAAGCTACAGCCTCAATTGAGGCTCCAAGCTGGGTTAGGGGATTTAGGATATCGGAGAATTTGCTACTTTTCCCACATCTAATCGACATCCCAGCATGCCCTCGCTGCCTCCATTTTGTTACAGAACCATCAGAACTCGCCCCGCAGCGTTTGTGAGGTTTTGATTGGACAAGAACTAATGGACTCCGTCACGTGATGTGTTGCTGCCGCTGAGAGAATTACACGATGTTTCATGATAAATCAACTTTATTTTTGTTTCCTACGGAAATAGTGATAGTAACGCTAACGAGGAATATATGACTTGTAAGTACTTCGTTACAATCGTGATGTAGTCCATGAAGTCAGTGTTAGCGGTGACCAAGACATTTTACAGACCTCTAAGTCCATAAACCTCTGACCACACTTCCACTAATGATACACAAACATTTCTTCAGGTGAAAACAGACTAATGACTATTTAATCCAAATATTTAATTACGACCGGACCTAACCGAGGTTGTAAAATTGGCACACGTCCATGTCGCTACGAGAAGTTCCTTGTAACCCCTACTGAGCATGCGTAATACCTTCTTGACCCCCGTGGATTAAGTTGTTACTTCTTAACAGAGTTACCGGCCTTATTAATGATGTAAGACTCGCGTTAGTCAAACAGGGGGTTCATTAGGTAATCATTAGAAACTGTCCGGGACAACTTGACCTAGGCTTCTCTGAGCTGGCGAGACGACGCTTACGTCAAATGATCATTTGAATAAGTGTAGGACATCTGACCAACACGATATGCGCATTACTACAGTGATAAGCGCTCATTGTTCCTTGTAACAAATGCTCTTATCTACTTTGTCAAACTAGGTGCTAACGAACAGTCATAATTGCACCCCAATTGAGTTACAAAATACTGATAGAAATCAACGTTGTCAATAAAATTGACATTGTGCTCAGGTGATAATTATTATGGTAGATTATATGATATTTGGCTTTGCTATTCAGTGAACGTTGCGTTCGATATAGGCATACGAATACAACACAACTGGTTCAAAAAATATTTGAAATTTTATAACATTTGTCAATCATTGGCATTCAGTGAATGTTTTATTTTCCTTTTGATACAATAATATTATATAACATACATTTACATACATGCATGCATATATACAATACAATTGTGCTCAAATACTATGGTAGGTTATATATTATATTTTGCATTGCTATTCAGTGAATGTCTCATTCGAAATACCAATACATAGATCAATATTATCAATTACATAAATTTTGCTCAGATCTAGATACAAATTACTTATAAAAAAACCTGAACTTAGTCGGTAGAAATGTGATCAGATAATTTGCCATTCTAGAATATATATTTGACATTAATATTCAGCGAATTATCCATTCAGTACACGAATGCATACATATACGTGTAAATAGAAATTGTGCACAAACATATCATGTTAGATGATATACTAGTATTTGACATTAATATTCAATATATGTTTGTTTTGTCATTCCATACATTAATTAATCCATACCTGTAAGGTAGATATACAGCTGAGTGTCTAACCTAGCTGTCCAACTGCTTGGTTTTTTTTATATTTCACTTGTTTTATCGCATACCTTGCCTTTGGTACAGATTCGAGTTAATAATGATCATAACTTTTCCTATCGACAGTTTAACCCTACGGGGAGTGACACATTTGGGGAGGTCTCAGTCTGTAAACTCACGCCCAGTCAGTGCAAGTCAAACACTCCACCCCGATTATCACGCGTTCAAGTTGGAGATGAAATCGTGTCAGAGATTAACCATAATGCAAATCAGGTGTCATAATCCACTTCACTTTATGTCGAAGTCGCGGCGGTATTGACAGAACGGTGACAGAACATAGACACGTAAACAGCTATCGTGTCAGTTGATCGAAATAATTAGATCCCTTGTGTTCAAATCTGCCTCGCCTGAAATCGACGTGAGACCCATGCCAGTAATATTCTCGAATTTTCATTGGATGTTTAGCGAGTAAATATAACGCTATGACTTTAACACCACATCTGTTTTCCTAGATAACACTGCTTAGATTAGTTCGAAATCCAATACTGGTAACGGGAAAATGTTATGTTAAAATATTGTTCCAGCAACATCTATCGTTAACAGACCGCGATTCCAATTGTTACCAGTATTTTATCAAGATACAGCATGAATCATTAAGACATTGGTACTTGAACTGAATGTCTGACGTCTGTATTTCAAAATGCCACAAAATTATCCTTGGTAATATCGACCAAAAATACTTGGATAATGCAAATAGAATTACTTCGTGCGTTACACGAACATTATTAGATAACAGCTGTCAGCTACAGTACAGTGGGGTTGATTGAAATATAAATATAATAAACCTAATATAGCTTTTACGTTTTCAGTGCTTTATATATACAGCATTATTTTATTAACAATAATTATATAAATGATATCGGGTGAGATTTGGTTCTTGCAACAATTCTCATAAACTAGCAGCAAGCAATTAAAGACTGTGTTGACTTTATACATCATTAACCATCCATAGCTATATTTCCTAAAGTCTGTGGTATACCATATGATTCTAGGCATACAATTATGCTATACTATATTCATAATAGAATTCGTAAAATAAGATTACACTTATATACATACATGCCCTATAATGTCCTATATACGTATAGGCATAATAATAATCGTAAAATAGTTCTGACTTATATCCAGATGCCATTACAATACAACACGTACAGACACACAGCAACACACACGCACACACACACACACACACACACACGCGCGCGCACACACACACACACACACACACACACACACCACACACACACACACACACACACACACCTCTGCAACACATACATGTGAAAGAATACATACGTAATGTCCAAATTGAAATTCCACATAACTGTAACTGTACCGTCCACTCACATATTTCACCAGATGCCGTCCACTAGAACCAGCCTAACCACTCAGAGTATCCTGTTATTACATCCAAGGAAGGAACGACTGGAGGTTTACCTACTTCAGACGTCCACCAAAGCTATCTAAGCAGAGTGATGGACCACCGTACAATCTATTAGCCTCTTCCGATTGACACGGTTAAAGCCGAGCCAGGATTTCAACACGGACACGCTTCATTTACATGTAGACAACGCTCGTGTGTATCTTATCAAGGATTTACGTGTTTTGGCAGGTCTCTAGTGGGCCTATTTACAGTTTGGTCAAGCAGATAACTGCATTATATAACGGTGGTTTGGACACTGGACAACGCAGGCACGTGACCGGAAGTGGATGACCACGTGCGGATAACTCAACGGGAGTCGTCTTATGGGGAGATAACTGCACAAGGGGAGAACAATTAAGGGTATCTGTATCTATTGGTTTGGCATCCTTCTGTTTAATGAAACTCAGTAGGAAAATAGATTAACGCAATTTCAACGAATAATGGCATGTCTAGTTATATTAGCTTTATTATTATTACTCCATCTGTTAACTGTCAATTTCGTTCAGATAATTATTGGGGGGAAATCATATACATTATATGAAATCAATAATAGTATATTTCAGCATACATTCTAAAATATAATATTTGCCAATTAGAAATATAAATCAGTTCAATTCACAATTCACGTTTGGATGAAATGTTACAAAGTCTATATATAGATCTAGGGCCATTTATATATACTGATAAAATATAAGCATGTCGTATTATTGAAATATTTATGTCATATCCGAATTCCGTCGCAGTGGGATAGCAAAGGACTCACGCATCTGTGTAAGTTCAGTAAATACTTGCATACCAATATACTGTTAAATATCACTTACGACTGATACTAGTGATACCACCTGATAACAAGCCATTGAAGTTCACTAACAGTTTGCGCGAATTACGTAATCTAGGCAAACATTGACTGTCTGCAATCTCTCAATCTATATCTGGATGTGAATGAATTGCAACAAAGCTTAGGAGGTGACTGACACATTACAGAGTTGGAATGAGCGTGTATATAACCACTGTGACGCCACTGTGAAAGATTTGTCAAAAACGAAAATAAAACACAAAAGAAATCTATAACAGTTCAGTTGCCTCCAACGTTGCAGACAAGTAAGTACCAGACACATGCATGGACATGCGCGAATGAGTGAAGCTGAAACTGAAACTGACCGCGAAGTGATACAGTTCTTGACTTGAAGATGTCCACTGTTCTAACACTTTAGTAATTATTTACAGAAACACAGAATATGTACATTGTATGTACATGTATATCTTTGCACAGACATGACTGTACGCTGCCGAAAGAAACATTACCTTTGTTGTCACATTTTTTTCTTTATGCTATGAAGGATGCATGTACGTCTGTTTTACATGATGTGATCAAGGTGCTGGCATTTACCAAACATGAATAAGATAGCACCGTATTCTGTTTTTGGTACTGTACGACTAGAAACCGACCACCAAGTGATAAAGTCCTCGAAGATGTCCAACTTTCCAGTTCTATTACCGTATTACCAGAAGCTGATCCTCATGGACCTGTCTTCAGAGGCTAACTACAGAGCGTCTTGATGGGATTAGTATGTCGGCACCACGATGGAATCGTTGGACATTGTGGTGGCCTCGTACGTCACTGGTCAGGTTCTAACCAGACTGTATTCTGACCTTCTCCCGAGCTTCAATTTAACGCAATTACAATTTCTCTATTTCGAGGCATTGGTATCAAGTTGGCTGGGTTTGTACATGTGCACTGTTGTCTTCTTTTCTGACATATTTGGAAGTATACCATTTTTTCCACATTTACAGAAATGTGTGTACATGTAATATGTTGGGATTGGTAGTCACGTCGGACAGAACCGTGTAGACATAAATTATTTATCAATTAAAGAAACAATAGTGACCTCGCATAGGAAGGTATGCTACTGAGTTACGTGTAAATATACCGTAGAAGGTATGCATATAATGTGGCAGATCTACACTATTCATGAACACGTTTCATACTACGAGAGCTCCTTGTATCTATTACCGGTATATTTATAACAAAAAACACAATCGTGCCTACGATTCCTGCACCATTAGCTCCTAGCAGAGTACAGAACACAAGGTTTATATAATGTAGCCAGCAATGTAAATCTGTCCTCGGCCTATCTGTTAGTATACATAGGAGACAAATAGCTTCCTTCGGCTATTGGTTTACCGCAGTAAATGAGATTACTTCACGTCCATGGTGGGCTCATTAGAGCTTCTATAGGAAAAACGTATCGTGACAAAGGCATGTAAACTGTTAGCAGTGCTGCCATGTGGCCGAGCATTATCACAGCTTGTCATGCCCAAAGTAATTACTGGCTATGTATTTGTTTTACCTTGTCCATATAAAATGAGGTTTACAGATACGGTGTTTTCCCAAAATAGAACATTATCCCATAAAGTGCTGCATAACTCTTGATTCAATACATTAATATTATGGGATGGATGTTGCTCCGAGACGGTTTTAATGTGTATGCATATGATAGGTGAGTTGTTGCGGTGTACGCACACATTGGAATCAAGGTGACAGTGTTTGCCATCTTCGAATAAGAGACTGATTTGAGTTTCTACGTTGACCTTTGTTCCCAAGCCTTGCTCGCCTGGTGAAATGAATTGAACTGGAGAGATAATAAAGCTGTGTTCACACATAGTCCGATAATAACAACAACAAACTTCCAAATTTCGTTATCGTTATTATTGCAGTGTGACGAGGTACTGCAGTTAGCGTTTATAATATAACTATTGCTTTCTCAGCAATCAAACATCAGTATATATTAATGTAAGGTTAGGCTTTATATCTACAAGTACAAAACCAAACTATATCGTTCAACGAAATAATGTCGGATATGTCTTTCTTTCAGTTTGTTTGATTGCAAATTTCGATCTACATGTATAAAGTCTCTAAATCTATAAATCCATCAGGCATACCAAAACCGACACTGATATTATTTTAGAAATAAATTAATCTGACTTAGCCACTTCAACAATACGTAACTAACTAACAATGAGTCGGCGTATCTCTGTCATCATTTTTCAAACACTTTTTACATGACAGTAATATCGACAATCTTCAATATAAAACGCTATCAGTGATCTGTCAAGACCCTATTTAGCATTCCAGCGATGACACGAAGTATTAGTGATGACAAGTCCCTAGTTCGATGCCAATATCAGTAATTATATGCTTTCATCCACACTAATGTAGTGACTCTTAACTAGTCTCTGACTCACAACATAATTCAATACATTTCAAGGCTGACCAGTCACGTGACAACATCGTTGATAAATAGATTGAGACATGAGGTTCTGCTAAACATTACCTCATTACACAACCCGACTCTCAAAAGCTACGTTATTTTACGAGCATTCTAGGAAGCGTATATAAATAGGTGCGGCTAATCTAACTGATTATATCGTTGGAACTGCTACATGAAATTGATATTGATTCTCGTGATGGTAAAGGTAGGCTGTCGTTGTTGTCTGAGCATTGGAAGACGAAAGTATATAGTTTGGACATTATCCGAATTATCAATATTACCTTATGTTTGATATTTGAGCAATATGTCTAGATTAAGTTACAGTTTGTTAATGCATAGGACATTTACATTATATCAAATTAGTTCATGATAATGATATATACAGTTGCATGGACGTAATAGCATTAAACATAAAAGCAAACAAATATTTGATTTCATACATTGTTCATAAA
>JAUTBR010160764.1:0-16778 GCA_032361205.1 Pseudorimula midatlantica
AATAGAATAGAATAGAATAGAATAGAATAGAGAGAGAAATAACTTGAACAGTATGGTCTGTAAAACAGTTAATAAGCCAAGTCAGTACAACAGTTAATACGCCAAGTTAGTACAACAGTTAATAAGCCAAGTAATTTTAATAATTAAGCCAAGTCAGTACAATAGTTAATAAGCCAAGTTAGTACAACAGTTAATAAGCCAAGTCATTTTAATAATTAAGTTAAGTCAGTACAACAGTTAATAAGCCAAGTTAATACAACAGTTAATAAGCCAAGTCAGTACAACAGTTAATAAGCCAAGTCAGTAGAACAGTTAATAAGCCAAGTCAGTACAGTATACGAATCATGTCAAGATAAATCTTCTTTCTTCTTTTACTTTTGTGAGATGCAAATGTATCTGGAAGTTCTTGTGAGACCTTTAGGTTCATATCTATAATTATATCAATGTACTATTTAGATTTATCTGTAGATACTTCAGACTGAGTTTAACATACACATATACAACAAAGATGGAATGCAAGCTGAACGGTTTGCTGCGTTCACTAAGCTGAAGTTATATGGTAAGGCTGTATTCAAACAGCCGCAAAAAAAAAAAATATGTGTGCGTTTTGTGATGCCTCCCTGGCACCTGGTCCAATAAACGAGCGCTCCGAGATTGAATCGGCGAAATTGCAAGGGCGCCGCAGCTATTTGTTTGAATTGCCTCGGTTTGCAGTGTGAATGTTTAAGTACATACTCCTTTGGACGTCAAGGAGAGAGCAGTCAGACGTAAAAAGGCGCAATTTTACCCACAAATCGAACCAAATCTGCCGTGCCACGGAAAATCGATGCTCAGTGGCGATCGGTGTAGAGAGGCGGTTATTGTGGAGAAAACATGCCACAACTTCCTGTCTATAATAAAGCCGCCGAGGGAACGTCTCCTCGCCTGACCCCTCAGTGCTGTTGAGTGGGGGCAGGCACCAGCGAGGGCCGGGGCATGGTTGCAGGGTAGATAGGTGATAGAAAAAGTGCCAATTATCTGTGATTAGTCGGAAATCTAACACGCCTGACATGCTTCCTTACCTGGTGGCCGCCACGCAGTTGACATCGCAGCTCTCCGGAGGATCAACGTTATGAAGAAATGTCAGAGAATGAGATTTAGAAATAGTTTCTCTGCTCAGATTATCTGCTAATTGACAGATACTGGAATGATTCTTTTCTGGAAAAATAATTACGCACATGTGGGCCTTTCTGTGCAGATGTTCATTAATCGAGTTCCGTATTTATTTATTAGTATAGCATTACACATGCACGGTCAACGCATGATTGTAGGCACTTGAACAAAATAGCTTCTCCATGTAATTATATTTTGGAACAATTTTTCTTCACTAAAATATAAATAAGATTACCTGATTTCATAAGCATGTATTCAACGAATGAGAAATGTATATGTATATGTTAAGATAGCTTTTCCCTCAGTGATTCAAGGCCATTCTTCTATTGTGACGGCGACCATTATAAATGGACAATCAAATATACAGCGGCGTGGAGATGATATCAACGAGAATGAGTCCAGTACACCAGCTATTCTTTGGCGCCCGGACATCAGATGTTCAGACCTATTCAGTCTCCAAGACGGATTTAACCAGAATCGCCACGTGTGTGGTAGTCTAGGCCTACTTCACAACACACGTTGCTGGAGATCTGTCACGGAGACCAGTCTTCAAATACCGAACAATTTAGATATTTAATGTCAGATTTCGGCGACAAAAGTCTAGTCCGCAAAAGAATTAACGAATTAGCTGCTCCGTGATTTAATATTTACCAATTATTATATTATTATAATAGTCATTTTATTTATCACGTGACTTAGAAGCGTAAAGGGTGGCCGTAATTTTGTATGCCTTTGTAAACTGATCACGAATCGTAGTAATATAATGTTAGGATCTCTGTATTAATACTAAAGTGCAGCATAACAGGAAGTGACAGTACATGATAGAAAAGACATCTTCTAGCCACTAACAGTATCCGCCCCGATCCTGCTAGAGTTCTCCAACTAGGGTGGTCGGATGCCTGTTTTCTCGGTTCTGAGTATATCACTCATCATTTACTAGTCATATTTCACAATGTATACACAGGATTACCATGAACTCTAACTCACACGTGCAATTTGAGTCTTATCTACGACAGATTCGAGAAGAACTTTCAATAGTGCAAGATGATTTACGAGAGATGTGGAAACGTTTGAAAGCTTCTAGCCTTCCCATGTATCTATAAGATCACACAATCTTTAAAGTAATCCATAATGGTCACCGAATACCCACAGTTGTTACATCTGTTCGTAGATGAGTTATGCTCGAGACCAAAGACATGCTAAATCGTAAACCTGGTAAGAAAATATTATACCAAATAATCACTATTCCCTCTGTCATGCCCGTTTACAGTTTAATCAGATACGATGTAAAGTGCATTACCGTCCTATAGGAACGAGTGGATCAGACCACCTGTGTGCGGGGCAAGTATGTGTTATAGTGGTAAATATACACGTAGCCTACTGTTTCCGGGACTTTTATTCGTGTGAAACAAGTCTACGTGAATACATACATATTTGTATAAGAAATGTCGTTTTTATTGCAGAAAACATGAATAATTGTGAAGCAACATACAGCGTACGGTACAAAACTTTGCGGTACAGGACAATGTAGATTTCTAACGGTGGTTTTGTATTTATTTTGTAAAATATTCTCACTGCTTTTTCCAGGCAGTTTGGAATTTTGTCTTGCGATTATTTTGTCTTGCAACTAGTGTGTGATACGTAACGTTGGCGTTGGCGCAATATTTTCCAGTAACATGAGAATGGCGAGGTTTTTAAAGACATGAATAATAAAAATATGACTTCTATGAACATTCAGATAATATTAGGTAGAATAGTTCCATCCTCTTATGGTTGTCCGCACTATTTAACCCGATCGCCCTGTAAGATTAGTTATCAATAAGCACAATTTATACCATAATTACAAATATGTTTTTTCACCAGTTGACATGAATCCACAAGCGGAAAACCATCATCTTTTTTTAAAATACAAGATGCTGTTGAATACGAGATCAAAGTATAATATATGTCGGTGAATAAAATTATGATAATTCTGCTTATTTTCTGTACCGCCCGACATGCTGTCTGTGACCTCATGTCTGTTATGTTATTAGAGGTTGCTGACCTCCGAGTTGTGGTGATGAATGACTCAGATGGAGTTACGACAATTCAAAGTTGGTGAATGTAGAAACTAGTGATATGCCATACCGGTGTTGCTTGAGAACGTTTATGAGTTCTTATTTTACTTGGTACGACCATGTGAAGAAAGTCATAATATATACACCAGCTTTGAAAGCTTTTGGATCAGTTATATATTAAAATGTTAAAGGCATAATATCACATATATTTATGGTTGTTATGGACTAGTGACTGCAAAGTACATTCACTTGACATACATAAAATCATGTTTGTACTTCCAAAAAGCTTTCCACCGCTGTGTGGTTGACAAATCTCCATTGCAACCCCCCCCCCCCCTCCCCCATAAACAACTGCTTATTTATGGAGCATGCAAGGGGACATAACTATAATTTTACTAACATATTCCTTCTTAGAACAGATACAGACAAGATAAATAGCGGAACGTTCCATTTTTTAATATAAAATATTACTTGTTTTATAACTACGGAGTGCTGGGGGATAAGTACATCAGTAAATAACAACTTTTGAGTGTACAAACCATGCGTAATTAGTCTCAGCTCGAAATTCGTTTGTCCATTATATAGGTCAATCATCTTGGATATTATACCTTTAAGAATATATTATGTAGTCTTTTAGTTTCACCTTTTAATTCGTTACATTAATATCAGACAATGTATAGTGTATGGTGATGACTAACTCTCCCAAATGATATATAACATGACCTGTGATATAATCTTCAGTACTCAATAACTATAGGGATGTTATAACATAAATCGTAATGGATAATTCTCCCGGGGGCGAGCATGATATTCGCCAAAAATCGAATGGCGCCGTTGTCGTGGGAGGATCGCCTAGCATGATGGTCGTCTTTGCAACAACTCCGTATTCTTGCCCACTCTCAGTATCAAGTCTATGTTTCACAAGGGACCAATTGAAGTCCATATCACATGCCACCTTTTCTAGTGGCCACCGAGGAATGTAAATTCATGCAAGGGATCTATGCTGATGATTGGTCCCTGTCGTTATCACTACTACACACAGTCTGTCTGGATGTCACGAGATGTGTAGAGCCTGGCCCTAAAGGGGCTGTTCAGGCTGACGCCGATCATGCTTAAGGCTGCCAATGGGGGATCGTCAGTTTTAAAAATATAATCGGAGAAATGACCTTATGATTTTCTTTGTTTTTCGATGAATTTGATTTGTCATGGAGCAAGCCCTGTAGGCATTTTACGAGTTGTCAGCTTCTGCCTGTGAGAGTTGCTGGAACTGCTTCACAATGACTAGTTGTGTCACAGTCTTGTCACATGCGTTTACCGACTTCTCAGACTAACAATGGACATTAAGGCATGTCGTCTAGGGGGACGTGCCTTCCCTGACAACTCCGCACTAATTGCGGACCGGGACTACAGACAGAACGCAAACACTGCAATTGAAATCGGTCTGTTGCCAGCCATTTAGCCCCAAATATGTCCATTCTACTGATTAAAGTCCCTCTTTTTCGTCTCTGGTAACAGGAAATAACCTGTGAACCTATTATCATGTGATGACCTCACGAATAGGAACCCTGACAGGTGGGCAGCGTTATACGGACAGGTAAGTGGTGGGCAGATGCCCCTAATTACAAGGATAAGCGGTTCTTGATTTAAAAAAGATTCGAGGCTAGGGTGTAAATGACGAGTGATATTCTTCACTCTTGTCAAAACATCGAAACGGAAATTCGGCTCTTCTGTGTTTCGGATCAATTCGTGTTCAAATATTCTCAAGCGATGATTATCACTTGTTGGTGGTAACTTGACACTCGAAGTGTTTTCTGAAGAAACAACGTGGACACGCCGGACAGATGATCTGGGATTGTGGACATGTGGACAGACATCAAGATACCCTGGATGTAAGTGATATAGTCACGTGGTTATAGGGACACATGTAGGGCACCAGTGAACAAACACACGTCTGTCCATATGTATGCTATCTTCAGGTGCTCCACCAACCATAGAGTATGATAACACGTCAATTACATCTAACAGTGTGATTCCTTCTGACAGATGTCAAACCTTCATCAGATTGTAGGAAAGATATTTCCACTTTGACTATAGGCTCGTGGAATACAAATAATAAACAGATGCAACCATTACCAAGACGCAATAATAGGAGTGGGTTTTTGTTATGGCTTCGCATAGTTATAGTCATTATAGAGTGGAGCTACAAGCCTGAGCAAAACTCTAATATAAGTGCAGCTATGCCAACAGCATCGTTCAAATACACCTTATTGTTGCACCCATCAATAACACAAGCTAAACAAACCCACTGCTGGTACTATTGATACATCTCCTAGCAGTATACGCCTTAGCCTACCTCCCGTGTTTCTTTCATTCCTACTAGCAAAACCTTTCTAGTTTTCTGATCATGAAATACACTCACTAAGGTTGGATACGAATACACCATCTAAGGTTGGCTAGATGCATGAACTATATTATTGCTGGGTATAACTACAACCCTCAGGCTGGGTAAACTACACACACTAGTGTTAGGTATATATACGTACGTATAATACAGCTCGATCCTTTAGCCGATTGGGATCTTATGAGAGCATACGATCTAACCCAGCCGTCTGTAAGTGGCTTTCTTAGCTACCGGGAATAATGCTACTCATGTATAGTTCCGTCAACAGGACTTCTTGGCAATAATCTGCTTACCTTTGTATGTACTCTCGCATGCATGAAATACCGAGTCGAGATGAAATAAAAATCGAAAAAATTGCTACGATAACGTCGTTGACAAGGACTACACAAATTCGTGCAAACATTGCCCAATGGCACGTCTACCCTGCCAGTATTCAGTGCAAGGCTAGTCCGTATTACTAGATCACCATAGAGGTTTGATTCTCATAGACTGTCTGATTTGATGATCGGTGGACAGATAAGTCTGGCTAACGTTAATAGCTGGTGGGTGTGGATATAAGTGAATAGATTGTATAACATGCGTAACCCAAACCGCTGAAGTAGTTGTGCATTAGAAGAACCGACCACTAAGTTCTTCTCAACAGTTTACATTATATGCATCCATGGAACGTGAATCACGTATTTACTTCAAACATTGTGTAATACCTTTATTTAGCTTCTCAGACGAGGATTAAGGCAACACAAACAAGACAACTATATACCTATCTTATAGCATACGTGCTTAACTCAATGCTGTAGTGTCTTGTACGACCACTCCCATGAAGCTACTCCGCTGTACAAATCAGAGGAATGCTTTGATGCCAAAATACAAACTAGGAGCTCCATGGTTGGATGCTCATGCCACATAACACTTCATAAGGCTGAAACATAGCTGGCAGCAGGGTAACATCTGAAGAGTAAGCTGGAACACCACGAACAGAATGTGTCCTTATAGATTTCAAAGAGATTACACAATACGACCCAGGAACCTCCATAGACAGTTGACAGTGTAACACACTGCGAGGAAATTATTCATCTTAAAAGCAATATTGGAGAACTTTTCTTTGAAGCATAAATGGTGCAAAGCGCTCGTCTGCGTGTAGTTATTAGCTCTGAATCAAAGTCATCACGTGCAGGAAAGATCCTGAAAATGTTCAAACGCAGATAACCATGACCACGGGGAGACATGTGTCCAGATGAATCCCTATATCACATACACTGATCATAAGATATGTCATACTGCTAGCAGAAAGCAATTACTCTCTATTATGCTTCAGAGATACGGTCTTCAGCTCTAGAAATCTGCGCCATGGCATTTATACAGCACCGGAAACATTACACAATGCTCGTAGAAGCAACAGTTATGACGACATTCTATTAATAAAGGGACAGCTCTAGGAGGCATCGCCCTCTGTTGGGCAAACACGGTCAGACATTGAGGATATTATCAAGAACAACTGTGAAGGTATTGTGATAGAAGCCAACAGCAGGTTACTAATCTGTACAATCAGAAAGGCTTCAAACGAACTTTACAATGGCTGCAAATGTTACAGAAAGATGCCCCTGCACAGGTGGTAATATACTACAGTCTTGCTGTACAAAGACGTTCAAGAGACAGTGTTGGCCATCATAAACTTTATAGTTATGAAGAGGCACCTCATGTCAGTATCCTCAATGTACAGTAACGAATATGACGTATTTAGCCACTTTTACTGTGCATACGACATTGTATTCACCAATTGATACAATATTTCCTAACTTTCCCAACAATCTGTCCACAAATATGTTTCTTTGAAGTTCATCAACACGTATCGCACACCAAGCTTATGGTCACGATCACTGGGTACTTCACACTATGAAAATCAAATCCTAACATTTGTCTCGTAACTCAAAAAGCAATCAAGCGTTGCGATCTCTCAACTTCTCGGCATCTTCAATTATGAGAAAGTTTGCCTGGTTTCAGACGATTAGCTATGGCGTATCCACGATATAGCATATAATTGATAAGGACAGATCTAGGACATCGTGAATGCCGAGCCCACACTAGAAGAGACATACATTTTGATAGAAATGAAAGTTTTCATAATCGGATGTGGAATACATTGTACACGCCCCTCAACATTACATCCACCCTAACAACCACATACCCGATATTAATTACTATTGAAACACCAACACGTTCTTGCTTACTTATACTGATGGTGTCTTTACTAGCAGGCCTTTACTATTAGTGTTAATTAGAAGAGCACTTATTGGCATAATAATTATGTTATAGCATCAGTTGTTCTGTGTCCAAAACCAATTACTAAGACAGAGTTTTCCTAATTTATTTCTTTGTATACATTGGTCTTAGACTATCAATAGTCTCACAGACTAACTTTGGTCTTTAATAAACCACAAAAATATGTTCCCAGATCAAACTCAGCGGCTACTATAAAAACACCATAAGTCACAGACGTCGTTAATCAAAGATCAAATGCTTAAAGTCTCCACAGTTCATCTCTTGATAACCCAGCAATCAGATAACGTAGATATTACATAAGGACCGTCCAAACGATGGGTATCTAGGGTGTAACTGGATTAGTTTCCACTTGCTGATGATGTTCGGGAAGGAGATGGCAGGAACAGTTGTGATCTTCAAAAGGTCAGGGAACCTGATGGACAAGAGACAGAACCAATTGCAAATCCTATCCTTGACCTGGCTTATCTCTTCGTCCAGACACCAAGACGAAAGACAGGTCTCATACGTCTTGCATCAGAGTTCAAAGGGTCACCACTAATAGGTCTATATTTATATACCACGTGGCTTGTGATTACATATCAATTTCGATGTAAATGGTTTTGATATTCATTCATCACTGCTGGAGTATTATCTCAACTATGTTGTTTGTGGAATCTGCATTGATGACCTTAAGCCTTTGGAAGTCAAAGGTGATGAGGTCAGATAAAAGATGATGCCATTTTGGATTAATAAGAAAACACACTGATGTTTATCTCTGCATTTAGTGTAATTACACACATTTCAGAGCCCGTATAGTACACACATTTCAGAGCCCGTATAGTACTTCCAAGCATGGGTGCTATGCATAAATGATGGCCAACCTTCACAGTACTTGAAAATGATTTGATCAAGGAAGTATTTACTTTGGAAATTTAAATACATTTTCTCACATTACAAATGTGTTACTAGTATCTACTTGTCACTTCCTAATAAAATTAACTTTGGATAATACTTGTCAATCATAAAATAAAATTATTAATGCATTTACGAGAGTGATTTAGGAATTATTTTGCTGAGAGAAAAAATAATATTATTTAAATGATGTAATGATAGTACATTTAGCTATATGTGAATTTTGCAATGTATGTGTATTATTTGTGTTTTATTGGCCTTCTTAATGGAAGTCGGCTGGAACAGATTCATGCAAACTACACACAGGAGACTGGGTCACACCCATCTAGGGGCTAAACCTTGCCCACATTCAGCTTCACTGGTCATTATTCCAGTTCAACGCTCATTCCCTTGATAGACGCAGAAATGACGACAGAGATCTTCATACCATACAGATCTCTGTCATACCATAACGCCTGGGAGTCAAATTATTTCAAAATTTCTACTGGACGTTAACCCATGCCCTGCTAAACAATGCATTATTATGAATGTTCCAGAAGCCTTGGCCATTGTAATTGAATGCTCTGAACATTTATGTAAAAATGCTCTCAAAATCAAATGATACTAGTATATTGTTTTTAGGTACCATAAAAAACAAGTAACAGCAATTTGACATAATGTTATAATATGTTATATGTCATAAACCATAAAGCATACTTAAATGCTCACAGCCTGCAAAATACCATCTGAAAATCAACACAACATTATTTAACATATAAATGATCTTTCATACCCCATACTGTTCTCAAGTATAAATACTTTTTTGTATTTATTCTGGCATAGACCTGTACCAGAACATAATTATTCAATTCCACACACAGAGAGCACAGCACAGCAAGGGGTTAAAGTGATTTTATTGAATAGTGATGATGGTCTGTGGCATGTTGTGGGGGAAGTCAGAACCCAGTCTCCGGAGACTCACGATCCCAGTCTACCTGCCCAGCTGGCCCTACACACTTCATCATCACTGTCAACTAAATTACACACAGCTTAAACGTGTTCAAATCAACCATAGCTGCTAGCTTCTCTTTATGCATGCATGGCAAGAACTTCTCAATATTTAACCATGGTCTTAAAATGATACATTGGTAGGAATGGCTGTCTTCAGTGTACCTGACATCCTTGAAAGTGGCACTATTGGTGCATATACCCCCAAAAAACAGTCCATTTAAATATAAATTTCAACAAAGGGTTTTTTTGGAGTGGAAAATGTAAATACATAAAACGTTCAAAGTATGTGCTTGTATATCAAGGTCACAGGGTCATTGTGTAGCTGATGCGGGTTACAGAAAGCTAAGCTTGTTGTCTAGGGATAAGCCAGAGAATATGTTAATAGTTATTGATGGCATGCAAAGAAATGCCATAGAAGTAAATCATCTCTAATGAATCACCATAGATCTGCGACATATTAATACTAGATCTGGTATGGGTATATTATATTTCAACTATAACTATGTTTTGCATAGACTCCAGGGAACTTCTAGAATTAGGAATTAAGCCAAGTAGTCTAGAAGATGTCAAGCATAATGACCTGTTATTCTTTTGTCTGTGAGATTTACATTTGGAATCAATTTGGGCTATCTTCAACTTCAAATGAAATGATGGAAATGTTTATATTTCAAATCTACTAGTACCGTATGTATAAAATCTTTGGATTCTTAGGAATAAATATTGAATTACCTTTGCTAGTTTTATATATAGCAGATAGACAATGATAAACAATGATTATGTCTTAGAAGATGTTAGACCTACTTCAAATAAACAATAGTTATCTCTTCACATTTATACACTAAACATTCAGAAAATTGCAGCCTTTCACCATTACTGACCATTACAAAACATCAGACGCCAGAATACTACTAATTAACCCTTGCCATTAGAGTTAAACTGAACAAACCTTTACCCTTTCACTGACAATCATCAAACATCTACAGAACATTTAGCCAGCACGACTCCATAAGCTTTGAAATAAGGCCAAGGCATCCAGCACAGGGTGATGTTGTCTGAACACCATCTGGCGGTATCTGAACCTCCCGTGGTGTCTGGGAGTCCATCAGTGCTCAGATATGGACCTGTGACACTTGCCATTCATTCACACCTTACCACAGTCCATAATGAACCATTGTTTGAGAACTATTCAGCTAAACAGAACAGCAGAACTGGCAGGAAGATGTGGATGCTAATAGCCATAAGGACATAATTTGCTGCTTATTGCATTGCATGGGGGAGAAACATTATGCGTATTGGTATGTGGCTGGACAAATGCTTCGAAGGCGAGCGGCCTGGTCATGTTTGTGCAGGTGATGTTCAATCAATAGAAGGAAGACAAATATGGAATTCTGAAATATAATTCATGTTAAATAACTGCATTATTAACATAAAAATTGGCCATGAAATTTTGTTCCAGGCAATGGATAGTACTGTTGATAGTACTGCAGCATTCTATATAAATGGTTCAGGTATAGATGAATTTCAATAAAATTGGTTACATTTATTAGGCAATCCAATACAATGTCTTTCTCATAATCATAAATGCAATTTTATTTTAACACTTGATATTGATTAAGTATTTTATATTTCATTTTATACTCAACACTTACAGAAAAGCAAAGCATTCAAGTTTGATGAACAAATAATTTCCAACTTGACTATAAAGTGTTTGCTTTTCTGAGATACATGTACGTACAGTATCAAACTTTCAAAGGTCGATTTGGGAGAAACAATTTGTCAGTAAACACCTATTTTTTCATTATTTTAAGTGTAAACCTATCTGGAAATGATCCGACTGTATAAACAGGAGCCACATCCTTAGTCATTGCTGTGCATCTATTATTCAGAGCAATCTCTAGGCACTGGTGTCATGCCATTCATTGTAAAGTGTTTTCCAACTAAAAAGACAATTTCAGCTGTATTTTTATGGCTAATTGGCTACAAATGTTTCATGCCAACACTGATGGCTTGCCCAGGGAAAAATATAACCGGTAATAATTCATCTTATCTCATGGGAAGCCCGATATCCATTTGAGAAAACAGGAACAATAGTTGTGATACCTCATGATTTTAGATTAATAATTAATAGTATTAATATTAATTGATTGTTTTCTTTTTTGGATGTGTTATTAATGTATTCAGATGTTAGAATAACTAGTAATAACTGTGAAATAGAACACTGATTTTTACATTCTTATATTACATTAAAATGATCATGCTTCTGATGTTTCTATGATATCAATAGCACATGGTTGGAACTTAACTTTAAAACGTACTCACACGAATAATGATATAAATAACAAAACATGAAATTTCTACTCGCCCGTAGGATATCTTTAACATGAGAAATGGTTCGAGCCTCCGGGCGAGTGGGAACTTCTAACCCTGATAGCAGAATCATCAGTATGAAGCAATCACAATACTAAATTCAAAGACCAGGCCCCATGGAAGATTAAAACACATTTTCTTTAGTACGATTTCATGCTCAACAAAGTTTTGTTCACAAATCCCCTGACACTATGAGCTTGATTATGAAATCGTACTCAAAATGTTATCTTGGGGCAAAACAGACCAATTATTCAACTTTTTGTGCACCATGCTTTTTATAATAATGCTAAATATGCATGACAACTGCTGAAAATAGTATATAACAAATCAGTATGTTTATGATTTTATTTTCAACAATGTGTATGCAAGACAGACACTGATCAACATTACCTATAATACTGGACAAGTAAATATAATGTCAATAAAATTATATACAGAGTAAATAAAGTAACAGACAGTTTTCAAATATCACAGCATTATACACAATTCAGGCCAGTATACAATACATTTTCTGGTACATGTAATATCAACACATGATGTATTCATACAAGTGCTGACTTTATACATTAGTTTACTAATTACTTCATACTAAATGATGAAATACTGGTTTCATTAATGCTGTACAATTATGGAAAAAACCTTTCCACTTGTCATGATTGATAGAAATGTTACCAAGAAATATAGTACAACGGGTAATTAATGTAAATAGACTAAAAGAAAAACAACTGATGTCTAAGTGCACCATATATATTGTTCTTAAAATCTATGTAAATCTTATTCCAAATGGTAGCCCTCTCTTTTCTACATGTTCTATGTTAATCATCATGACGCCTCTAATCACAATGCCTCCTCTATTGTTCTTCTCCTCTTCTCCAGCTGTCTTCATGACTCTCCTATCATGGGGAACTCCCACCACAGCAGGGATTGAAATACAGAAATTACTTCTGTGAGCAAAACTGTGATTCCAAACAAACATAAATTTTGTCATTGTCCCTGAATTTTGCTTCAGGCTGTCATAGCATAATAAGTGCAAAATATGACACAAAATATGACACACTTTCTCATGATTACATTGCCCATTGGTGACAATTCTTGAATTCCTACGACCATCATCTATTCTTTAACACTTGTAACAATTGATAATTTGCTGAAATGTTTTCAAGTGCATTAAAGCCATTGGTAACTATATGAATTCAGTGAATAGTAATGTATTCAATGGCACTATGTTTGTATTCCTAGTGACCATTCTAATCAATAATTAATTGAGATGATTTCACTCGGGACATGACGTACATGTACGTTAGTTATTAAATATGATATTATATTGTATACTATCATATAATTAATCACTTAGGATGTATTAATGAAGAAATCACGCAAACATCTCAATACAAAACTTAGTTATTTTCATCAACCCATAAAATGCCTGTTCAGTACTCTGTCCAGTTGACAACACTTTCTGGCAACTTCCAATACGATGATTTTCAAAAATTATCGAAAATAACCCTCTGAAGTTATGATTAAATGTACAGTTAGACTCCTAATATGAATGCATGTTTGGCGGTATTGGTTTGGTGAATAGAATCCATTTGTGGTACAACTGGGTTGTTGAGAGTCGAGTTGAACGTTCCTTTCAAAACTGTGTCTTGTATAAGTGGAGAAAACTGCAAAATAAACAAAAAGCAAAATCATATTAATATCAGTAGTCAAAATATTTATATATAATTCATGTTACCATTAATAATGAATAATATTATATACATTTTGCAATATTATCTGATATATTTTAAATAGACAATGAAATAGACATATACATTTTGCAATATTATCCAATATATTTCAAATAGACAATGAAATAGACATTATTATTCACAACAGTGAACTTGCTAAACATCAAAATAGTATTTCAGTCTGGAGTGTATTAGTATGAACAATGGCTCAGGGACAACAGCATGTGGATATACGTCAACTACTATCTTCAAAAACACAGACAACAATCCATTACTGTCCATTAGTATCTCAATCACTATCTCATCTTGATTTATGTTGGGATTTAAATCTGCTTTCAAGATTATTTCAGCATGTCAGTGTATGGCAGGAACCAGCAACTAAGTGTTGCAGTAAACTTGTGATCATGAGACAGCGCAGCTAGTCTAAGCTTGTGATCATGAGATGGTACTGAATATAGACAGCAACAGCCAGTCTAAGCTTGTCATGACCACATCATAAACTTTGCTAGACATTGGCAAATTTGAACTGGGAACCTTTGGCTCTCACAAAGATGTTTCCTAGTAAAACATAGACATATTTATCCAAAATATGCATCGATTCTAGCGATTTGATTGGTTGAGAGGAGTCCTGTGAAAAGTGTTACACCCCGGTTTGCTAAGGATCATACCATTTTTGTAGGAAATAATACCACCCTTAACCTTCTCCCTGATGAATAAAATCAAAGTGTTCTATTTTTGCATGTGATTGGGCAACTTAAGTCAGCAGGGAGAGGGTTAATATAATATAATACTACCCTTAATAGTGATTGCTAGCAAATTTTGAGTAGTATAGTTCCTGTCCTTAATTTTGATTTCCTCACCTAGCAAGCTTAAACAACACTAATGATTGAGCATCTTATTCACATCACACACGGACAAACATAAATTTCACCTCCCTTTACAAGTTAACCTATCACTAATAAATTACCATTTACACTTATTCCTAGAAAAAGAGCTGTCTGAGAGAGGTTGATCATCTCTGCTAGTATGGCTAATTACACGAGCAGGTTAGACACCATTCCATCAATCCCTCTTCAGATATCCATCAGACCAACTTCAGGGATGCAGCCACTTTATTACAAGTCCTTCATAAAAGTGGAATTCCCCATATCTCGCTCTCAGGACAAAATGATCACATTGGCATAAGCTTTAATCCCGGGATTCTCTTATCATGGAGCCATCACTGGCCCATCAGAGAGAAAGCTCTTGTATAGCTTGGCTGGGGTTTGGGATAATCATCCCACACATTCCCTCAGTGGTATTGGCTGCAGTGTGATTCAGATGCATCACAAACTTGTTGGTTAACACAAAGTCATTGTATCTAACTTTGTTATTTCATTTCAGGGACATGAATTAGATATGCATCAATAGCATGAATAAATGTTTCCAATATTTAATTGGGGAAAAGACCGCATTATTATAATTAAGGAATTATAAAAGATAAAATAGCTAGAGAAAATTTCAGTACATTCCTATAGAGAATAATCATATTTCATTAAAAAGGATTGCTACAAGTTAAATTTTCATCTCTTAACCTCTTGACAAATATTTAAATACAGTTTCTCTTAAATTACTTATTTTAACAAGGTTTTCAATATAAAAAATTATGTCAATACACATGTTCTTGACAATAGTAAAATACTAGTAAAAATGTTTACATGTATAATTTAGACAAAGTGAACGTAGCTCATAAACACCAAGAACTGTCAAAATGTTATCTTAATTCCTTATAGCCAAAGAATCTAAAACATCCATTAAATATGTTTTCAACCTAGAAGGGTTAACCCTTGCTGGCTAGATTTCAGAAAGTTTTTTGTCTTTCATTCAAAGAAGTACAAGTTACTAGCTGTCAAAAATATTGATGGTTTTTTTTCAAAGCCAAAGTCAAATAGAGGCACAATAAGCAGTCAAGTGTAGCATGAGATATAAAAAAAATCCATAATTCAACTATTCAACAATCCACCATTAATAGTAATCCAACAATATTCCATGAAAAATATTAATACGGTAGGTTCCCACAAAGATTTACAAATTCTGAGAGTTGATGGTAGAACATTGTGTAACAATAATCTTCAACCTCTTATATTATAGATTAAATTATCTACCGATGTGATATTTTGCAAGTTCAAACATTATCTTAGAAGTCAAAAGCTTTCGCATGAATATTTTAAGGAATCAATGATACCAGAAATAATATTTTCCCATTGAAGACTTGAAAGATCAAAAGCCAGAAATATATTGTATAAAATTAGTAGCCACTTGCTAGCCTCAAATTTGGAATAGATCCTTTGCATATACTGTTGTAATCAGAAACACATCCTTTGATAGAAACTACCCATCATTTGCTGGCATCCCCATACACATACTTATTTAACAGTTTGGCCACTTTAATAAACCGCCACATGAAAACTATACATCATTTCATAAACTAGCACAAGTAAAAACATCCATTTACTACATGTGATGCTCATGCATATTTCAACCCACGATTTACAAACTCTTCACATGTCTCAGCTTAATAGGTTTGTGTTTAAGGTTAGTTTGTGCTGTTCCCAGAATTTGTTTGATGATAGCAGTGTTAGGACATGGCACATCCCGGCCAGAGACAACAACGCTGGATGGCATTACTGATTGGCCCTGTGCTTGGAATGGTGGAGGTCAGCCCAGCTTCACGATGATGATGTCATGGGAGCGCAGCCATGTTACTTCTAAGGAATGGCACCGGCATCAGACATACAGCTGTACATCACCGCGGTCAAAAGTCAGAACATACCAGGGCAATCAAGCCATGTGATGAACAACATCTGACCCTAATGTCACACTCTCACAACACTGCTATGATTATGTCAGCCCAAACTGCTGAACCTTAAG
>JAUTBR010160875.1:0-16772 GCA_032361205.1 Pseudorimula midatlantica
GATAGCCACTCCTGTGTCAAAACATCTTTAACACGTTGTTTGAATTCACAAATAAATGCTTCAACATTGCCTATTTCGTGGAAAATTCAAGCATATCAAAATCAAAATTAAATAATGACCGAGGAGTGTATATCCAAACTCAGTTACATTCTAAACACGACCACATTTTTCAGGATATTTTGTTCATGTAATAAAAAACTCCTGATGGCAACAACATTTCCTTGGAACATAAAGAAAACTGTCATGACATCCCAGCATCAGAGCTCTCAGATAACTGGGCTGTCGGTGATTGCTACCAAAGTTTGGGAAAAAACCCAACTTGAACAAGTTGTATAAAACAATGAAATAATCGATAACTTACTCCTTCACAACACATGCATAACGTGCCTATTCTTATTAGAAAGCAGATCTAATTTTATTTTACTTTTACAGAAATTCAATACAACTTTGTTCTTTTATCGTTCAACTCGGTATTTTTTATGAAGTGTCACTTTCAATATGTGTATTTACTTTATATAATATACTTCACAAATTACTCAATCACTTATACAGTACTTCAAGAATGAATAATGTGATTCTACTGATTATTAAAGACACAAATCCTATTAAAAAAATATGCAATTTTTCGAAAACCATGGCCGGTATTCTTGAAACTTTGTAACTTAAGAACATCTTAGTCAGAAAATCTGTTTAAAATTGTAATAAGCAGAAAACCAATTAGGCAAATTCTTAGTACTTACAAACTTCTTAGGACTTGTTTTGAGAATATATGACCTGGATGCATAATAGGAATTTTCATATCACCCTTTGCGTTTTTGCTCGACATTAGCGTATCACATCAAGTTATTGTTATGAGCTAGAGTCCATGGTTTAATGGGATCAAATGTTACAAGGACAAGATTCATTTAATTAAAATTCAATATGCAATTTACTAAAGGTCCTGGTTAAATTAATTGAATTATTGCTTTACGTCACAGTGGGAAAGTTTCACCCACAGGTGACTCCTGGTTAAAAGAAATATATTCAGCTTCTGGAAGAATTTGAAAATAATCATTAAACTAATCATTTCCATAATGTGTTGGATGAGATGGACATGTGAATGCTAACCTTTTCGTATTTGGAAATTAGCATCTTGTGTTGCATACTCCCTAGGGAGTTGAAAGGAAAAGTGACTGCACACTTTTTTTGATTGATTTGTTGTTGTGGATATTTCATCCATATGCGACAACTGACGATACATTGATTGACAAAGGGAATAATTGTATTACTATGTGCATTAATGTTGGTAGATATTAAATGTGCACATTATATCCCACTGCATGAAAATCTAAACAAAAATTAAATACAATTATGTGGTTTTGTAAGGAAATCATCAAAATTTAAATAGAATAAAGATAACATACCATCAAAGCAGACAACTAAAAATAATAAGACGTTTCATCCCCATGTTTCATCTACCGAACCTTGTAGAACCATTTTCCTGTTAATGATAATGCAGTATTTTGAAAGAGATAAATCAAATTAGATTGCCATCATGGGACTTTTCTTCTTCAAAGCCAGCTCCTGAGAGTTAAAACACTTTTAGGATAGATTCATTGACGATCTGTCTTTAGGGCATCCTGACATACTCGTCTATTTTCTATTTTAAAACTTTCTTCCTGCCAAAATGTATATTAATACAACTACTCTCACAACTTTTCAGACTTTGTCAATTTACACAGATAAGACTCCCTATGTGACCTTCTCAATGTTGAATTAATTTTTTTTAAACTACTAATGTTGCTCTTATGGGCATCTTCAGTTGCTTTCAACAGTTATAGGGTTAAATTAAACAGGGAATACTGTCAAGAAATCAGTATAGAATCAGCCAATAAAAACAAATAACATTGAAATCTTGAAAAATAAACAAGAATAATTATCAAGGTAAATAACCTTCACTTTACTGAGACACCAGTACCTACCTGTCTAAGATTCAACACCCCACTCCAAGATATTGTCTAAAAAACCTGTGGTGCCACTGTAGGCAATTATTGATCACATGTTCACCAGTGGCAGGATGAGATCGTACTACAAATACTAACCCTTTAGGACCGAAAAATGGCAATTTGAGTTGAATACTCTCCAGGGAGTTGAAAAAGTAAACTGAATGCACACTGATCAATTAACCTTTGAGAAATATTACATACGGTAGTGCATTGAGCACACTTTTGAGGTGGAGTATTCCCCGGACCCAAACCCAGAACCCAGAACCCAGAATTGGGTCCAGTTCTGGGGAATTGATCTCACCCGCTTTTGAGTATGGACTTGCTGCACTAGAACTATAAACATTATTATTATTGATATTATTATTTTCACTATCGTATATTATAACACTTTAAAAAAAAGTAGCAATATATGTTGTCAAGAAAACAGTATATATGTAGTCAAGAAAGCAATAAATATGTTGTCAAGAAAGCAGCATGGAATGTGTGGGTTATGGAATAGTCGATGGAGAAATATCAGCAAGGCAATGTCTTCAATCGATCCATTAGCATGAGAGATCAGATTGGTTATTTGTCACTTCTATTTCCCGTCCCTGCCAGATGTTTGCAGATATGCATGATAATTAAGTCCATTCACAGTCAGGTCAATTAACATGCAGACCTGTAGTGAGACTGGATGTGAATAATTATAGTTCTACAACATGCTGCTAATATAGTGGAATGGTATTCTATTGCAATAGTGTAATATATCCCATACAATGTGTGGGACCTAATTCATTTTCAGGTGACATAGTTCCAACATTAAAATATTCTGAATTTTATTTCTACATTATAGTTTGAACTATATGTATGCTACAAGATTCTCCTACTGGTCTCGGCCAGCGTGGTTACCTCTTTGGCTCAGTCAGCAGAGCATTGGATTTAATATTGCAATCCAGCAACTAGGGTTTGAATCCCTAGATTGGCAACGGTCCTGTTTTATATGTAGCAGAGTGAGATACAAGATGTTCTTATGTGTCTAGGGCAAAAGGGTTACCCCTTTAGCTCAGTCAGTAGAGGGTTGGATTTGCAATCCAGCAACTCAGGTTTGAATCCCTGGATTGGCAATGGTCCTGTTATACTTGGTAATTACATATGTACTAATTGATACTTTCCACAGAAATTTGTCATATTAATTTTAATGCTGCTATCATCTTCCAGATGAGAGTAATGTCCATTGTTCTTGTGATTGGAATTTAGACAACATTAACTGTATGCCATAGATTCATGATGGCTTTCATTCGATATCACAACCTCAACGAACAGAAATATATGATAATTGACACCAATATTTCACAAAGGGCGTACTCTTGTTAACTACACCGGCACTGACAGACAACTTGACACATCCTCAGCACATTTCAGACTCCTTGATATTGAAGTCCATGACAATTCAGAGAGTTCACCGGGAACAACCCGAATACACATTGGGCACCATGTAAACAGAGGACTGTAGCGATCCTGTTATTCTAACCCAAATCGCTTGATTGTGAGTCCAATACTCTACCGAAGAAGCCAAAGGGGTAACCCCACTGGCCAAGACCAGTAGGAGCATCTTAGATCGCACCAGGCTACATTTTCAAATAATACATATATTTTTAGAGTATTTAGTACTGATCTGCAACATCACTATGATCTTGACAGCAGACAAGGCTGGTGATTGAAGCAGGGATCTCATGTATGAAATGGCTGCAGCTACAAAGCAACCTTAACTCCCAACTTCACAGACTATTGCTGCTAGGGCTAGAGTGAGGGTCATGCGAGGCATGTCATGTTTGTACGTATGTACAAATATTTATATAGCACAAAAATCCAGTGTAGTGCTGCTCAAATTCACCTTTGCAAGTCTGAGTAAAAATAAAAGAAATGTCATCAACAGAAAGTATTAGTCTAGTTTTGAAATGCCTTGTCGGAACACAAATGTTTTATGTCTGGGTTTGAAAGTACACAGTTCATTTGTTGCACAGAGTATTGTTGGGAGAGTGATCCAGAGTTTGGTACCAGTACATTGGAAACATCTGCTGACAAAGGATTGTGTACAGGAGTTAGCTAAAATGTAATTAATTGTTGTTTTTATTTTTTCTTCTTTTAATTTGGGTTCAGAGCCACTTTCAAAATTCCATCACAACTTGTCAATTTTAGGGCAGGAGGAATACTGCAACATTCATAGCACTGAATGTTGTAGCAAACCTGCGACCACCAACTGGTACTGACAAACCAAGGATGCTAACTGCATTGCCATAGTACAGACATTGTAACATGATTGCATCAGAAAAATAACTTTTGCGAACATTGATCCCGGCTCCTGGGACGGGATTTGAACCCAGGACCTTTGTCTCTGAAGTTCAAACATTCTGGCATTGTGCTACCACTCCCTGTCAATGTTACATCAACAGTGTCTGGCAGCAGATGAATAAGACAATACACATGACACTGAATTCCTATGGGTAAAAACTAGAACTCTAGTCATGAATCTTACCTCCTTGGGGCCAATTCTTGAAACGTTCTTACGAACTTCTTAGCCGAAGAACAGTAAAACAGTACTATAAGCATTGTTATTATTGTCGTATGATCATAAGAAGATTTCAAGAATAGGCCCTCAGGAGGGGCGGTACTATATATTGTAGACTCGTACCATTGCTCTATCAATGCCGATAATACGTCTTTGATGTCAGTCACCGTGCTGAGATCGATAGAGCCTTTGATGGCTAAAACTTGATCAAACCTATCTCAGCATGCCATGGGACACTAAACAGTGGCTATATTACAGCATTCAAAATTCACTAAAACAATAAGCAGCCGTCCTGAAATATCTGTCTTTTGATAATTCAACTCGGAATACAACCGATTCCAGACATCTGTTATAAGATTTGTGAGTGTTTTGTCCATCAAACGTCGGAGACCTGTTATTTCCGAGTTGAATTATGATAGATTGATCTTTCAGGAACTGCATGCTTACATATTTAGTGACAATCAAAATATCATAGAATATTTCAATATGATAGTGACAATATATTTTCCAGTGCAAGAATGTGAACAGATTACCGTATACCGGGAAACTTCCATGGGAGGTTATTTTCGTGGTATTCAAGGTGAGCTCGAAATTAATTTAGCATCGAAAGTTATCCTGTTCAGACAGGTTCAACCAGGGTTGTGAAAAACTATCAAGTTGTTAGTAACTAACTCGTCTATCTCAAATTGCTTGCGTGTGACTGTGTGTGTAAACATGATGTAAATATCTAGTTTGCTTAGTTGTGTGAACGTACGTTTGTATAATTAATAGAATTGAAATATAATAGAAAAATCGTACATGATAAGGGGCATGTATGAACAATAACATTATGATACCGTAACTGAGACACTGGCTAAGACTTGCACATTGCGTTCATCCACTCATAAATAGAGAAACAAAGGATAAAGGGGCATGGCAATCAGTGTCATCCACCTCGGTATACCACAATCATCTGGATGACACGCCATAATCACTGTATTGCCTATTTTTATTTATTTTTACTCCAGCTTTGATCCATGAACATTATGAAAACTCTATTTGCCAATTTTATTTTTTATTTTTTCCCCTCCTCCGACATCAGAGTACCCTTGAAAAGATCCGTGAACCAATTTATTAAAAATAAAAGGCCTAACTTATACTAGATAGTTGTAATTTTGTTAATACAAAAACAGAACAACCTCGAAAACAAAATTCCTCGAAACCTCTTTGTGTCTCCAACCACGAAATATTCGCACCTCAGAGATTTCAGGTGTAACCTCTGGAATAAGTATACCCGGGTATAATCTGGATGGCCTCAAACTATACCCCGGGGTATAGTTTGGTAGCCTACCAAACTATACCCCCGTCTCTTCAAAGTATACCCTCTATCTTCTGCTGCATGTTTATGAGTATGCACTGTTAATATGTATCCCTTTATTGAATAATTGACTGTGTGGACTTTGCAGCTCAGCGTGCTGGGTTTTACTCCTTGCCAAACCTCAAACATCTATTCACCCAGGTTCCTGGGCATCTCGTATTATTGTTTTTAAAAGAAATCGGTTTATATCACAAATTTTAATATCTCATTATTTCAACTATTGTATTCATTATATGTATTCAAATTCATCATTCTAATTCTTCAATACATTCTTTTTAAACATTCATATAGCTTTTTACACATTAAGTGCATGCAATATATTGGCTAGCCTATCTACAACATTATTCACTTTTAAACTTCTTTTACTTTTTAACACATGTATAGTAAAATAATTAATTGTTTTATCGTCGCAAATGGTGAAAGATTCCCGCAGCAATGTTAAACTCCATATTCACTCACTTACTCACTTTATTGAATAAAATAGTATACTAGTATTATATTCTGGAATTATTAAATGGGGGTATAGTTTGGGAGCCTCAATAAGTATACCCCTGCAGAAAAATATTGCATATACAGGGATAAAAGCCCATATCCCTTCAAAAGTTGAACTCTGGAAAAAGAGATGAAAAATATTGAAAATGATGTTATAATTGGGGAAAATCTATCAAGATTCCAAAAAGTATCCCTTAAAAAAAGTAGCAGAAAAATAGATTACAATGGGGCTCCATAAGTACCTTCCATAAAGGTTTTGAGCAAGTAAATGTTATAGAATAGGAAAGGGGTATAGTTTGAGGGGACCCCAAAGTATACCCGCTGTGTGACTGCCTTCCAAATTATACCCCTGGAGAAATTCAGAAGGCAAAAGGAGAGAAACTGTCAAAAAAATCAGAACTTTAATAAGGGGGCTATAGTTTCGGAGCATACCAAACTAACCCCCGGGGGCTAGTTTCAGCTCATCCAAACTATACCCGGGTATAGTATCAGGCCTTCCAAACTATCCCCGGGTAGGGGGTATAGTTTGGGACCTTACACAGGGTATACAGTAATCTTAAGTTTCTATGTATTTGTCATTAATTCGGTAAGGGATATACCCGTATATAAATCACTAACAAGATTGGTCTACGATACACGTCTATGAAAGTCCAAATCAATGGCTGGAGTAAATAGTTAGACCCGTGGTTCGACACATACTAGACAGTGGTTAATTGTGGTTAAACAGTACAGGTAGATGCATAGTGGTTAGACACAGTGGCTAGATGCAGTGGTTAGATGAATTAGTTTAAGAGAAATGCTAGACATTTGTTAAGCACATAGAGAGTGGTTAACCACAGTAGTTAAGACACACGTTGGTTATACATATAGGTTAGAAAAATGGTTAGTCACAGGTTAGGTACAGTGGTTAGCCACACAATGATTAAACATGCAGTGATCAGATGCAGTGTGTTAAGACACATGCTAGACAGTGGTTAAACACAGTGGTTAGATAAATTGGTTAGCCACTGTAGTTAGATACAGTAATTAGAATCAAAACTAAAAGACTCCGTTTTTGACACAGTGGTTAGCCAGAGGTTAGTCAGTGGATAGATACAATGGTTAGCCACAATAGTTAGTCACAGTAGTTAGACATAGTAATTAGAAATAGTGTTAAAAGACTCAGTTTTTGACACGGTAGTTAGACAGTGGTTAGATACATCGATTAGCCACAGTAGTTTTTGACACTCAGTTTTTGACACAGTGGTTAGCCACAGTAGTTAGACACAGTAATTAGAATCAGTGTTAAGAGACTCATGTTTTTGACACAGTGGTTAGACACAGTGGTTAGATACATTGGTTAGCCACAGTAGTTAGACACAGTAATTAGAATGAGTGTTAAGAGACTCATGTTTTTGACACAGTGGTTAGACTCAGTAGTTGGACACAGTGGTTAGAATCAATGTTAAGAGACACAGTAGTTAGACACATTGATCACAGCCTCCACTTCCATTGATGTCAAGCATGCAGTGGTACTGTGTAGATCCAGGCCCTTTAAGAGCTATCCACCTGTACTGCTGTTCTGTGTGTTTAGGATCAATACAGTGTAAGAGAAGATGCATGTAGCAGGAAATAACCCAATTTAATTCCACACATCTGGAGGAAGTGGCACAAACTGATGTCAGTCCAGTCGGTGATCATCTACCAGGGAACAGTTGCTTGGAGGACTGAATGTGTGTCCAATGAAAGCAAATAATGTTAAGTACTAATGTACTGACCTGATTGGACGAGTTAGAATCTGACTAGTCTTGTGAAATTATCTGATGCATTTAGTTCCAGTTTGATGTCTTTGATTTGGTGTTTAAATGCTGTTAGATGATGAATTCATATACTGCTGCATGGGATGATTCAACACTGCCTCATCACATTAATAATGAAAGTAATGTTGGTATAATGGCAATGGTAAATGGTATCTGAAATGTCTAGTGGTTAAGGATTTGAGAGATTGTCATGGTATTTTAGTTGTCTTGTGCCAAAGTATAGTGATACCCTCAATAGCCATGGCTGATGCTGATGTTACAGGAGATGACAAGCCATTGATCTTTTATCAGACTATTGGTACAACTCTTTCCTGAAATTCAGGCCAGGGTCCAGTTCAAGAACTGGTTTTACTGCAGTGCTAGAAATTCAGAAAATATTAAGGGGGTCATTCTCCATATGCCCAATGTTAATGGTGGTCAAATCTGTAATTTACAGGTGGTCCCATAGATACCTTTAACATTGCAGATTGTCACCTCTACTTTGAACACTGTACTGTAGCCCATGGCCCAAATCAGGGCATAAACCTCAATGTATGCCCTACCAGTATGACTTTCCCTGAAAAGCAGGCCATGGTTCTACATTCCACAGAACAATTGTAGCCCTACGAGACTCATAACTCAATATACACTAGCAACCAGTTACAACTCTTCCAGTGCTATAATTATAATTGGAATAGGCCTTGGAACCATATATAGGTTGATTGAAATGCCTACAAGAAGTTCATTGTTCTCAGACCAATAAACAAGTAATGGTAACACATTCAGCAGAGCAACAAGTTCTATTATCCTGTCTACGATCACCACCGTAGGAATTGCTATCTATGAGCAGAATCTCCAATAGGTCTGCAACAGCCTACAGCTACTAGATGGGGAACTTACACCACCAGACTTTTAAACATCCATGGTAAAAACAAATCAGGTTAATTGACAACCGATTTACCATCAGGACGAAACAGTGTCACTGCCTCTAGGTCAATGTGGCTTCACCATCACTTGTAACCGGCTGATAAAAACCAATGATGTGAATGAACAGACAGGGTCCTGTTTTACAAATTGGTCAAGCCAAAATACTGGACTGCAGTTTGCATACAGTATTGGAGAGTTTGCATGCATTACTGGAGAGTTTGCATGCAGTATCGGTTGACCATTACTTCTAACCAGCTGATAAAAACCAATACCGGTTGACAAATTGTTCAAGCAAAAATACTGGATCGGATAGTTTGCATATAGTATCGGAGAGTTTTCATAAAGTATAAAAGATTTTGTGTATACTATCGGAGAGTTTGAATGCAGTATTGTTTTACTATTGCTTCTAACTTGCTGCTAAAAACCAATGATATCAATGAACAGACTGGCAATTTCGGGGATGGCTTGACAAATTGGTAAAGCGATGGACCCTGAATGGGAGAATTCACAGTATCGTTAACAAGAGTATCGTAAACTCACAAATACCATAAGACATGCGACCTTTTCAGAGTAGAATATTGTGATAAACGGGGAAAGGGTGATTGTCAATTAGGGGAGAATTTCCAGGAAAAAAATTCACCGACAAACATTCTTTGGCATGTCAGAAGTCGAGAAATGTAAACTCTTGAAATAGTTTGGTCGAAAATTTCAAGAAAATTTCAAGAAAATTAACAAGAAAATAAAAAACCAGTAACCAGACTATAGAAGTGTGTAATGTGGTAAGATGAATTTGAAACAAAATTGGACTACCGGTAATTATATATGTCTATATCTTTTGTAACTATCCTTTTATCATATACATAGTTGCAGATGCAGAGTAGCACAGCCATAATGTCAGACAACAAAATCTAACTGTCTGGGTTTGAATCCCATTAGTATGTTTGGTGCTTTTTCTCTGGTGTTTATCAGATTCTGCTGGGAAGTCCGAGATGAAATGGCTATACACATATATTGCACAGATACCAGCATAGTCTACCAGCTATCGATGACCACTGGGCTTATAAGAAATAATTGTTATGGGTTCTACCCTTACAATAAACAGATCATTTTTACATCCCGTATTTTCACCCTGTTTTCTGCAGATGCTCGTGCTATAACCAAAGTGGCGCAGATAACTTTGAATATACCATATAGTCACGCTATAGCCATACATGTGCCATAGTAAGCATAATTTTGATGTAAATATTAAGGAAAATATCCAGGAAAATGTTCATATTTTAGGCGATAATAGGCCCATAACCAGTACCCATGTTAGTGGAGTGCCAAGGAAAATCATAAGAAAAGTTAATTACCCTTTTCATGCCAAGATATTATAGATATAAATCCACATTTAATACAAATCCAATGACTTGTGCAGCATCACATACTGTAGTGAAGACTTCATGTCATCATTTAACATTTCATTGAAAGAAATTCAATTACAAGCGACATCCTCGGTTTCTGCGATTTGCGTCAAGTTTTATTGATTCCTATTGGTGAGCCGTTCTCCTCTAGACACGTCCCTCTTATCACAGGACAGAACAAATATCTTACATTAACAACCAAGGCAATTTTTCTCCTATATTGAATATCTGGATCCAGTTCAGAACCCCGTTGGGTCCAAGCAGACCAGACCAGAAAAGCCAATGGATCCGCAATCCCGTCGGAATAAATGGTTCTGATTCTTGTTTCTGATACGACGACACACTAACATCGTTGTATGGATGTTGGCACTACATAAAGACAAAACTACTCTTGCCATATGGATTCTGAACGAGATATACATTGCTTGTGATTCTTTGTTTTCTGAAATAACAAATGATTGAGGGATTTCTTCCAATAACTAGAAAAGAAACTCATTTCCCAAAGCATTGCTAAAAGCATGAAACAGATTTCTTATCAGAGATAAGTAGCAATGTTGATTCATGAAGTATAGTCTATATCGACTGTAGAAATATATTAATGTATATCAATAATAATGCCTTTAGTAAGTCTAGATGATATAAAAACCAGTCAATTCCCCCCATATGTAATATAATAACACTAGGAATAAGTGGCTCTTTTAGAATGATTACTACTGAATTTAACATGGCTGAATTATAAACATAAAACTTAATAGACTCTACGGTTTTTTAATATATTTTAAGCTGCCTGACTTCTAATAAAACATCACCTCATGTTTTCTAACAAACCTCCTTTCAAATTAAATAAGAAGATTGAAATAAAATATCTTTACCCTTGTGATTTGGCCTGTTGTAAAAATCTTTTAAGCAAATTAAACGTGTATATAAAGCACTTTGAAGTGAATTAAATGAGCATATAAATGTGTTTTATATGTTAAACTAGAGCCGACAGGGAGGTCTCAGTGATCTCGGTGTGACTTAGCCAAGGGAGGGATCATTTAAAGAGATTAATGACCTACCTGTCTAACATGCACAGATGGGAAGTCAAGAAGAAATACTTCCACAGTGCTTAGGATATTACCATATAGTGCCTATTAATTTTAACAACATAGTAGTTAAAACACATGATAATTGACAAAATATTGTGGGTTTTAGAAACAAATTAAATATTTGAATGTAAATATACGAACATGCCAGTTTGGTCAATATTCAAACGCTTTGTTTCTCTCTCTCTCAATTGTGTTAAGAACTGCGCATGCATACATAAAGTCATAACAAATAAATAAAAATAATACTGTAATATCAAAATTGTCTGCAAATTTAACACCAATAATGTTTATAATTAATATTTTTCTAATACTTTGGACTACATCAGTTGGACTACTATTTTTCCCATTCAGATCAATATGATAATGATGGTACTTCCATGTGAGTCCTCTTATCTCCATGTTTAATGGATCTCCCACATAGGACTCACAATTACACCATAACAGCCACACAGAATTTGCATAATGAACCATGATGTATATTATTTGATAGTCTAAAATAACATGAATATTTAACCTTGTAAACTGCTAGATAAATCATGATTACTCTTCTGAACAGGCATGTACATGTCTGCTACTGTTGGAATCCAGAGTCAAAGATTGCTAATAAAGTGAAAATCTTTGCAAATGCATGCCATCTTACTGTACATGTAGAATACTAGCATAATATACTATAGTACTGGTAGAGTGTGCCATTAATATACTGCCCTTCAATTCTCTGCAGCAAGTCAGTGGTTATGGAGTTTAACATACAGCTGCAGAATCTTTCACCCATCTTTCTGCAGATTCTGATAAACCTTCTGAATAAAATGCATTTCAGTGTTAGAGTGGTCATGGGATAAATCCATATAATATGACCAGATAGTAACAATTATATTTATGACAAGGAAAGCATATCTATAGAATGCAAGTGAGTGGTACTTAACATTCCTACAAGAATATTTAACTCATATAGGAGAGTATTAACTATTGATGAGACATATAACAGGGCTCCAGACAAACATTTTGAGTTACTTGCCCGCAGAGCTAGTCTGGGCAAGTTCCAATGGCCCCAAAGGTGCTAAATCTTAAAAATTAGGTTGAACTGTACAATGAACGCAATTTCGAAGGTAGATATGGCCACCATGTGTCTAACAAACAGATACACAGAACACATGATGACATCGAAACCATGACCATAGGCAATTTAGGTCCGATCCCAGAGCTATATATCACTACCCTCTGCACCTATTCTATTACTTCTACAAGACACAGTATACAACTGGTACCCACTGTTTACCTGCGCTGTACAATAACAAACACAATACGCAACCATCAGGACAGAATTCCAGCCATGCAGAATTGTTTGGCCAAGATCAAGAACTCTAAAGCCATAAGCAAAGCTATGCTGTGCAGACAGCAACTGAAATATGTAGATGATGACTTGACCAGAACCTTTAGCAGAAGGTATACAACATCACAGCGGGCGACGAAGGCACATGATCTGCACTGTGTGTTCATAAACAGTGTCCATATAAACCACACACAGTGTGACGACAGAATCATGCAGACAAACATGTGTATCATGCAGCTACAAGAATGCCAGGAATATATTCTGGAGTCTGAACGTGCTTCAGTTGTGAGGCTAGTCTGGAGCTTTTATAAAATATTCAGAAATTTGCTTCAATCATGACAACAAACTGTCAAAGGAAATGTGTGAAGCTTTGTCTGTGTGTATCATCCAGCTGCAAGACTGTCAGTAGATTGTGATGATTTTTGCGTCAGTTCTGGGGAATTTCGGTTTGTTCTGGAGTGTTATAAAACATCCAGACATTTGCTTCAACACTAAATTTCCAAAGGAAATGTGAAACATTCTGTCCATAGTCATCATGCTTTCCCTTTAGATTGGTATGTACAATAGCTTCAATGGATCAAAGTTTTCATAAGAAAAATAACATCTTCAGAAAAACTATCTGATTGCTTGTTGTATCATCAGTAGAATAGACATCATCTAGTTACATGAATATAGGTTACTAACTACTAGTATGTAAGATCAACTTGTATGCTACTTGGTACTCTCCCTATTAGCATTTGTTCAGGTATTGTAGTGTCACTTACAAAGTCTTTCGTATACATGTATAATGATAGGTATTTCAATGCAACTATTAAATATAAAAATAATTGTTTTCAATATTTAAAAAAATACTTGGATACCCAATTCTGAATAACAACCAAAAATACATTTAATGTGAAACATATAAATGTTATGAAGCTCTCTTCAACTAGTTAATTTGTATGGTACTTCAACACAGAGTTGAACAGAGTTGAACAACCTTATCACCTAGAACCCCTACAAGCAAGAAATTACTAATTACAATGAAAAACACAGCAGAAAAAAATGTATAGCAGTAACTGGAGAGTGCAATGTATATTTCATTGTCAGTATCTAATCTGCTTCCATTGCCTGAACATCTAATTTTGCGTTAGACTATTACTGTACATCTTTTTTAAGAGATAGCTCCTTCTTACAAATTAACTTCTTCGTGAAGTCACGCACATGACAAGATGTAATATTACTCACAGTACAACAGGATATAGCTTCACCTCTTGGCAAACAATTTGTAAAATGAATTGATGCGTAACTTGAGCATTTATCCTTCTACATTGTTTTTCTTTATGCCTACAACAATTATATATATATATATATAAAGAAAACAAAAACAACAGACTCTTGTTCGATATGGGATAAATTGAACTATTGCAGAATGCTTTTGGAAATGTCAAGATTGGCATATAAAGGAATGAAAAAAGATCTTAACATGCTTCAAATAGGCGATTAAATAAATGTGATAATCGTAAAAGAGAACATTATTGTTGATATGATGGATATATAATGTAAGTAATTGAGTTGTTTGGACAAGAGATGATCTATTATTGGTGTATATGTTTCCTTGAAGGCATAAGAGGTCACAAAACATCATTTTAATATCTGTACCTGAGTAAATTGGCAAGTAACGTCCAGCATATTTCTACAAATAGAACTTCTTTCAATCTCTTAGTGATCTCATGTCATATTAAATGTCACCTCCTCATGAAGCTGAGAACTCTGACAGAATATCATATTCAATTAATTACATACAAAAAAGGCTAAATCAATCATCATGCAATTGCAAATCATCACTTCTGAAGTGAAATCAATTAGCCTACACTTGCAATATCCAAACAAGTCTTCCTTTCCTTTCCTCAACTATCTAGACAGGAAACGTTTGAAGATCATCTTTTTTTTCTTCTCCACATGCGATTTCTCCGGGTTTATGCCTAAGCAGTATGTGACAGGGGTTGGATCACAAATCAAGTAATGGTGTTGCTTTGATGTGTTTTGGCATTTACCACACGCAATACAGCCTGAGGGGAAAGCATGGTGCTGCCATCGGGGATTATGTTCCTGCAGGTTTCAGGAAACAGTCGGTCCATCAATCACTAGGGGTACTTAACTTTTAAACATCCACCATCTTTGAAATTCTGAAAACAAACTCGAGAGATGGAGTGCCTTAAACATTACAGCCACTTGAAAGAGCTAATGTTAACGCATTTCGGGATTTGGTGCATTCTGGGATTTGACGTTGATCAGGTTGTAACATTGAAGTGTCTTAATGTTCACCATGTCATTATAGGATACCCATCTGAAATATTCTGGGAAATTGGGAAATTGATAGAACTCTATAAAAAAATGTTTCTAAGGTCCTCAAGAAAATGACCTAAATTGACAAAATCACACATTGGGGACAATTTCAGCATCCCGATATTTAATACAGATTTCATTCGTATTTTTTTAAAAGAAGAAATGAAAACCAAATATATTTAAAATAAAATTAGGATAAGGCAGATGGCTATCTTGTTCTTATGTCAAAGTGGAATAACACCTTGCTGCAAGTAGTTGTGTCAGATATATTATCATACCGGTAATCATAAAATATTGCCAAATATCTCACAACAATATAGACCAAAAACCATATTAATGTAAAATTTAATAATGTGCCGATGTATATGGGTTGCCATTAGTAGCCAAAATGCTAGGATAATTGTGATAACACCTATCACCTGTACATATTGAAGGACAGAATGTTTTAACAGCATCTTACTCACTTTGTATTTTAATACACTAATGCTTAATTCAAATTTGGTTACAAATCCTCAAACAAAAATTGAACTTGAGAATGAAATTGTACTCAAACAATACATAATCTCGGGACCAGTTCTGCTAATTCTCTGCAAAATATAATATACCATCTCTTTTATGCTTTTGCTTTCTCAAAAAGTTTAGTTCTTCTCTTCCTGCCAATTCTCTCATTTCATTACACAAATCATACGAGGCATTCAATTAACTTGGACACTAAATGTCAGCTTGACTGCATTAACTGGTTACAAAAATGTAAAAGGAAAAAATAAACTAATTACCCACTGAGACAGCAACCTTCACAAGTACAACTCTGTCTGACGTTTGTACACACGATATAATCTCTGTAGTGAAATTACACCAATATGTCAGAGCCAATGAAACGACTGTCAGAGGTTTGTTTATTTTTGCATGCATATATATCTGCTTGTACTAAGTTTGGATTTCCACCAATTTTAATAGTGCTAGCTAACTTGAATATCATGCTGCAGATGGAACATGGATACCCCACTCACAGTATACTGATTCTGAGTTGACCAGTCCTTTATGTACCCCTTTTAATGCTGAGTGCCAAGCAGGGGAACAACAACTACCATCTTTTAACATCTTTTGGTATGACAGGACTGGGGATCAAACCCATGACCTTCTACACTCTGTGTGATGCTTTAACTATGCCACAGAGCTGGCAACTGGCAGATGATTCCTTTCCTTGGGAGATGGCTATTATCTAGTAGTGTCAGTATTTTCTACAACAATACACACAACCTTAATAATATATTAACTGAAAATATTACTCAAGCATATTTCCTATACCAAAAATGTTACATGACATTACATTCATTGAAACAGTAATCGAGCAGAAATTCAATTCCCCAAGAGAGAGTGTACGTGAAAGATCTACACTCTTGTAATGAATTATTTTACACTGGCGTGCCTACATAAGTGTTTGGGAGGTTTCCATATCATTGGTTGGTTGATTTGGGGTTTAAAGTCATTTTCTAGAATCTTTCACTAATATCATGACTTGCATGCGTATGTACT
>JAUTBR010160986.1:1371-16340 GCA_032361205.1 Pseudorimula midatlantica
TACCTGCTGGATTAACCCTCTCCATGCTGGAGGCAACCAGAGCTGCTCGAAAGAGCAGTGCTTGTGTCTAATCCAGCAGGGAGAATGTTGATCAAAAACAATTCTGTGTGGTATTTATAATTTACAGTGACCTCTGTCTTGAAAAAGGTGTCATCAAATTATTCAGTGTCATCGAAATATTCACAGTGGCATTAAATTATTCACACAGCATCATCAAAGTATTTACTATGTCATCAAGTTATTCAGTGTCATCAAAGTATTCAGTGTCATCAAATTATTCAGTGTCAAAGTATTCACAGTGGCATCAAATTATTCAATGTTCTCAAAGTATTAATTGTAAACTGAAACTATTCACAGTGCCATCAAAGTATTCACAATGTCATCAAACTATTCAGTGTCATCAAATTACTCAATGTTATCAAAGTATTCACTGTAAAATCAAACTATTCACAGTGTCATCATAGTATTTACCATGTCATCAAATCATTTACATAGTCTCATCAAAGTATATACTGTATTCAGTGTCATCAAATTATTCAATCTTATCAAAGTATTCAGTGTCATCAAAGTATTCAATGTTATCAAAGTATTCAGTGTCATCAAAGTATTCAATGTTATCAAAGTATTCAGTGTCATCAAACTAGTCGCACAGTGTCAAAAGTATTTACATCTGAACCTCACAGCAGACTCCTCTTGACAAGGATCTCCATACCTCAAATGGAAACATCGCCATCCATTATGTATGTGCGAATCTTAATTCATGGACATTTTCAGTCCTTGGTGGCACTCACAAAACCCTGTCCATTTATCTCGAGATCAGAGCTTCCTCATGTCCTCAATCTACTTTGGTTCCCGCTATCTCAGATCTCGTATATCTCCAATTTCATCCATCAGTAGAAGCAAACGGATAGGAAACAACGGCCTCCACAGTACTCTATCTGACGGGACCATCACCGTGTTTGATTTCTGTAGTTCAGGGAAGTAGACCTACCATAGGCTATGTGGCATTATTAATGGTTGCTAGATTGAGGTGTGGGTGATAGAGTTTGTGTGAGGCTGGTCCAGCCAATGATATGTGTGGAGTTTCCCCAAGAAAGACCGGCAATGAACAATGGCGTACAGATTTCTGCTGTCACCTATCTACATGTAAATGGATCAGATAAACCTGACATCGTTCAAGGAAAGTACAATTCCTGACAGCCGAGTTTCGTTAGTCAAAGAAATATGAAGACAATGGGTTTTTTTTATGAGTGCACACTTTGTGAGTGATCCTCTTTATTGTGCAGTATATACATTATTATGGATTTTTCTTTCAGAATAGACAACATAACAGGTTTTCTCAATGGCATTAGCAGAATAATACTGTATCCAAACCATGCCATGCAACCAGGTTTGAGGAAAGTAATAAAGTTATTGCATGGTAAAGATATTGTCTTAGTTTCATGACATATCTACCTATCATATTGATTCTGATGCTAGCGATATTTCAAGCTTTCATTCCTTCATCATCAGTTCTAATGATTCCGATGACCATTGAAGGATACATCATTTAAGAACGGACACGTTTCAAAAGGAAGTGCTTTAAATCGGAGACCTTAGTAACTCAATAGTCAAAGACAGTCAACATACGGAATGAATTGCTTCCAATCCAAGGTTAAAGAAATTCGAGTACCAGATCAATGAGATCTCATGACCAGCAGCTCGGACGTTTGTCTGGGTCAGCGAAATTTGTTACTTTTCTAAAATGTCTACAGTGGTAACTGTCAGTGAGACATCGCAAGTTTGTTTGCAAACACCCAGCATATTGACTTGGCCTCCAAATCTATCTCCCACATGGATCCATATGCAGTCTGGGCGACCAATTAAGTGCCTTCTAAAAGCACCACTCATCCAGATGTTATAGAGGAGCTTGAAGACCTCAGACCACTGTGTAGATCTGAAAACTTAGGAATCCAGCTTATTTACCAAAGTAATATCTCAATATATTATTGCATACAAAATCTTTCTGAACATATCGAAAGTAATAACTTTGGATTAAAAAAATATCTGAACATATCGAAAGTAATACTGACATATTATATACAGATAAGAAGCATGCACTGCGAAACCAATTTAAAAAAAAAAATCCTTAAAACCTATCACATGGAATTTCTATCGATCGCAAATCCATTGAAAACAGTTAAGCCATGCACAGGAAATTGAAGCCTGGTTGAGATTCAAAGCCAGGTCTTTGCATTAATTGATCAGAAATGAACTTGGTACCAAGAATCATGTCCCGAGAATGATTAAAAAAAATACGCCATTCTCCAGTACGCTTGTGCCTGACATTGTGTCGCTTGTGCCGGACAATTGTGTCGCTTGTGCCTGACAATGTGTGTCGCTCGTGCCTGACGTTGTGTTACATCTGTAAACACCATCATGTGATAGATAGATCCTTCTAATAACATGGTGTTTGTGTAACAGTGCCGGAGGTGACTGATACATTGTAATGCCAGCAGTGGCAATGACCATCTTGTAATTATGCCAGCAGTCGCAATGACCATGTTGTAATATTGCCAGCAGTGGTAACGATGCCAGCAAAGACAATGACCATGTTGTAATGATGTCAGAAGTGGCAATGACCATCGTTTTAATGTTGTCTGAAGGGAGGCCACAAAAGCACCCACCAAATCAACAATGGCCACAGACATCTTTATTGAGCCCATTTACATCTGTTCTCAGCTTAATCGTAGATGAAATCGGACATTACAGACCGAATGGTCCCCATTTCAAACCTCATATATTGAAGAATGTCTTAATGAACAGTTGATTAATATCTCACAAAGACATCAAACATACCAGTCTCCATTTCAATCAATATAATGCGAAGATAATGTCCTCAAGTTGGGTCTTGTTTGCATGTTTGCTTTGGGGGGAACAGTTAAGTTCATCCAATAAATATCAAACAACTTTCCAAACTATAATGAATATGATGAGTAGGTCCAAAAAATACTGGATTTAACTTTGTTTTTATTTCGACACATTCTGCACATTTACATTTTTTTGTAGCCAAATTTATTTTCGTATGAAAATATAGTTCAGAGTAACATGTTTTTCTTAAGCAGCAGACTAGAGTTACGTGAAGGCATCAACTACCAGACAGCATTCAATGAGGGACTTAACAGATAAGCTTGGTGCAGACAGCGGTCTGGGTCCCGCCGCTAAAAAGAAACATCCCAAATGAAAGCTAATTCATGAAAAATATTTTTTCCCTTTGCAACCCTTTGATCTTCTTCTCGGTTCTATTGGAAATCGATACCAACATTATGACCTGCATGTGACTAACAAACCATACGTCCATGTGAAAATGTATGCCTTCCGGGCACCGTAATTTAATTTCCAACCTCGAAGATGAACCGTATAAAGTGTGTACTGTATACATCAAATCAAACCTGGCCACTCCTTTCCAAAAATAGAAATGGCAAAATATTTAAGCGATAAATATTTTCAGTGCTTATCTACCAGATTGCAATGATCAAAATCATGGCGCATGAAGTTGAATGTTTTTTTCGGTATTGATTAACAGTTGCTTTCTACTATGTTTGTGATTTCACCTAACACTTCTTCTACTAAATACTCCTAAGTACATTCTCGTCAACAAGCTCCATCAAAACCAAGCACATTTCTGGAGAAAATATTTCACATACAATGCAGAGTGAGTGAATATGGAGTTTAACATCGCTGCGAGAATCTTTCAACCATTTGCGACATTACATGCAATGCAGAATAGTTACTGAGAGAAGTATTTCAATAAAATATGATTACATAATTTGTTTTTATTGAATTTTTGCTTTACATAGCAGCAGGAATTGTTCACCCATAGGCGATTACATAATTACTCCAGAGAACTTAAAAACTCAGTTGGCAACGAACATAAACACTTCAACATTGAAAACATTTCCCATGTAACATTGAACAGAAATGTTCATGTAACATTCCTATGTTGTTCATCTAACATTCCTGTACGTTCGTCTTCCCTCCTGATCTATTTCCTTATTGAATTACTGCCACCTTAAAGTTTGTACAATTGATTAATTCTAGAGAAGCTCTACTCACTTTAGAATCAATTTCTCTGCAAGTCCTCTAACGAAAGTCAACTTTCTCATACGCGTAATGCTCTAGAGTCATGTATCGATGACAACGTAATTTTTCTTCTTGGAAATACAAATTGAATTTATGAGCCAGATGACGCCCCTAACCTAGTACCGTACTTTCAGTTTGTGAACTAATTTAGAAAACACTAAAATACTCTTATACAGTTACAGCACAAATTCATATTTCTTTTAGTAAAACTTAATAATAGTACAATGAGTCATATATATGCATCATGCATATATATGCATCATTATCACTAAGATGTCTTGAAAACCATGTACATATCTAAATAGCGTTGATAAAAAAAATTCAGTTGTCAAACTAGGTCTAAAAACAATATTACTCCTATATTATGATATCCAATATTATGATATTATGATATTATATATGATATTATATATGATACTATGATATTATGATATCCAATATTATGATATTGAGATACAAACCACCTGGCAACCATCAAGAATTAAACATCACAATCCCTTAAACAGTTTTCTGTCATATATTTTGCTTATTTGAATTGATGGTACGAGATGCACTCAGGTCACTGAACAATAATAACAGATGGTACGAGATGCACTCAGGTCACTGAACAATAATAACAGCCCGCACTCAGGTCACTGAACAATAATAACAGCCCATGTAATGGTAAAGTGGCATTCCACTAATGTATATAATTCTAAGCATTGTGATAGCGCGTTGTCTCCAGATCACAGACCACGACGAGACATCAGAGACAGGAGACACAGTGAAGACATCTGTACCTACATGTGAGTGAGTGAATATGGAGTTTAACGTCGCTGCGGGAATCTTTCACCCATTTGCGACGAGTACCTACATGTAGGCTGAAGATTACATACATCAGTCGCAGAACAGAAATAGGCATGACAGTGATTATCAGCTGATAATACCCACACACACACCATATTAATACCCACACACACACCGTATTACTGTAACACACAAACACATATTAGTCCATCATATATAACAGTCTTAAAAAGATTTAATCTCTTGTAGTGAATGAGATTATGGTGTGGATGATGTAAGCATTGTAGTGAATGAGATTATGGTGTGGATGATGTAAGCATTAACTGGTCAATTTATCATATAAAATAACACCTTTGTTAGCGTTTCTTTGTATGATACTTGACAATGTATAACATAAACACCCTTGTTCTTAAGGTTTAACAATTACAGTTGGACATCATGGATGGGCAGCATTATTCCACCAATGACTTTAAACCCCAAATCAACCTACCAACCAAAATTCCACCAACAGTCCGCATGGCGATCAGAAACAATTTAACCTCATCGCTGTTGGGGACAAATAGATGCCAAATACTGATAAACCCAACAGGCAGAGGGTTAGCATTAACACTTGAACAATAGGAAACGATACTCTTTCGTCTCTACATGCAAACACATTTCTGCTTTGTTATTATCTTGAAGCATAGATGCTATTGTTTTTCAGCCCATTAATGTAATAAAGGCGTATGATCATGGATTTCCTTTGATCACAGGAACTTCCAAAAATGGCCAGCGTAAGCCCCAGGAATGTTACATAACACCAAGGCAACCATCAAAACATGGACTGTTATTGACAGAGATTTGCAACATTATCGGCAGAACTAGTCAGAAAAATGTGCTCAGTCTCTGCATGGCTACTTTGATAAAGGAATTCCACTGCAATTACAATGCTCAAAGCAAGTCGGAAGCCTTAAAGGAGAAACCATAGCAGTTTAATCACTGTACTCGGGTTTATAGCTCAAGGAAAATCATATTTACCCCTCGCTGGTTCAAATATGAATATATTATCGATCAAAGTGATCGGCTCTGCAGAATTTATAGCGCCAACAGTGAATCGTGTGTGTGTGGGGCACCTCAAAAACCATCAGATTCGAGAACTCGTGTCATATTGCTCATAACGCAATCAACCAATACAAAACTTTCGCCACAGATGATGCCTGAACTAAACACTTAAAAAATATTACAAAATCTACCAGCAATCCAATTACTTTTATTTTTTTATTCTCCCACTTGGAGAGCAACGAATTGCAAACAAAAATTACGTCAGATGAGCAGTTTCTCACAACGTTCAGGTACTACACGGATTTGCCAGAAATCAATGCCATATGCAAATCCATCAGGATATTACTTCCCACGAAAGTTACAAATTCCCTTCTACGCACCAAGATCACCATTGCCTTGACATAGCTCAGAATCTGTGTCGACTTCATCCCTAGTAGCTGCTTTAAAAGAATTCGTGGGGAAAAAATCTGTCATTCTCGGCCACTTCTCCTGAGTAAAAAGTCCCAGAATGGACATTAAAAGCTCTAAATCTCCATATCTGGTCCACGCAAGCTGAAAAAGCAGCCTTCTTATTTCATGGCTTGCAGGATTTTGATTTGGATAATGTCTAGGGAGTCATCCCACAGTACTTTAGCTTCCCGCTAATTGGGTTCCATGTTATTCAAGCAGCAAGAGTTGACCTGGACACCGTATATAACACCTCCAGGAGATTGGAAGCCGCGGCCGTACAATTTGTCAACCACTTCGATGCTGACATTTTATGTGTTTTCTTCGGCACTTAGCGACACGCACTGCAAAATTTTGCGAGCTGACAAACAGCTTTTGTTTCTGAACTCTATGCACAATTTTTAACTTTCTATTTCATCTTCCCCTTTTATTAAGGACATAATTTTTTATGACAAAATCTTCATTTCTACATGTAGTGGTTTATGCTGCAAGGGTTTTATGCAGACATAGTGCTGTTTTACAAGTTAATGCTGCTTTTTTAAGTGTTTATTTCTTATGGGGTTTGTTCCTTCTTGGGTTTTAAATGTTACTTTAAGATGTTACTTTAAGCTGTAATTATCCAAACATTATTATATTTTTGTTGTATGATAAATTAGATATGAATATATGTATATAAATTACAAATACAATAGCCTATATCGTATAAATATAAGTCCACTTTGAAGTTCAAAATAATGATCATTATATCATAGTTTGAGTTCACTAACTTCAAATCAAAACCCCGTTCAGAAAAACATTAACATCATCGCAGATCAACACACATACAAAAGCAGCAGGTTAATTAAGAGAAACATTGGCTAGCCCTTGTTTGTGATACCAGCTTATTAACCGAATCTTCCATTAGGGCCCTTCCCGAATCCTAGCATAGCACTTCTGCAGAGGAGCCGGTCCATTAATCACTGTGATGGCATTAACTGGCGGTGGTCTCCTGTGCCTCCCCTGGAGTGCGTTCAAAGACACAAGAGCTGAGATATGCCACGCCACCCAGCTCAACTGGTTCCCTGTCCCATCTACAGTTCATGCGAGTCTCCAGACAGTTACTAGTTTGGCAAGCTAGCAAGCGCTTGTGTCTTTGAACGCGCCGCTGGTTTGCTGCAGGAATACAAACCTAATCACTCTGACAGTTAATACCAATCATGTGGTTAACCTCCCCGGACCTTAGCAGTGGAAGCAATCACCGTAATAGACTTATGTCTCAGGACATATGGCAACATGGATCCAAATCTAATTACCATTTCGCCCTGACAACATGCAATTCTAAGTACTCGGTGGTCGCTGAACTGTTAAGATGGGGAGGAAAGCCTGTGGCAGTGCTTTAACTCTCTCCCTGCTGGAATATGCCAAAGCACGAATCATTAGGGCTTCTTTGGTTGCCTTCAGCAGGGAGAGGGTTAAGAATGACTTGAGCTTGGTGAAGCAGAGATGTAGCATATAATATTTTAAAATGTTAAATAACTGTTTTTATACTGTTCAATGGCTTCAATTTCATGACAAGACCCTTTTGGAAAAATATACGTTATCAGTGTTCTACAATTCACAACACTTTAAAAACTTTTAATACCTAACGAAGGTAAACAGACAAATCGTTAACCTAATAATTAAAAATTGAGAGCTGGTTGAACGACTTCACAAAACATAGACCAACAATGTGATGTAATTTGCCTGTTGTGTCGATTGATTTCATTGACACAAGATCTGTCTGAGTTGGTCAGTCAATACAATGCTGCTTCCAAGATGGCAGCCATTGTTTGGAGAACGTGATCCCAGCATGCTCTGGCCAACACAACCCAAAGAGCCAGACGTCCTTTTCAGGTCATCAATACGCATGCCATTTTATTTTCCTGATGTTCTACCGGCGGTGTTGTCATTTCGCGTACTTACAATGGTTGAAATTTATGGAAACGAAAACATCCAGGAATTTACATGAACGGTTTGCAAATTAGAAAATCAAACTAATATCTTGGTACCCTAGTGTCTTATTTTCTAGTTGTAGACCTCAATGGCTTGTATTGATAATTGAGTAAGTTAAACTGCCTCTCTTTTCGATCAAAGATTGCAAGAAACTATTGGCACAAGAAACACTCAATTGATTTTCGAATGTATGGCAACAACAGACTGATTAGATTCCCTACAGTAATATGATTTGCAAACCGTTCACTTGAATTCCTACTGGCCTTGTTTTTTCTCTCTGTGCATTATGCATTCTCTTGTCATTGCTCATGGCTGCTTTCATTTGCAATAATAAGTAGCACAGGATTTGCCGGGGGGAAAAAACAACCACGGGGGAATTCAAGTTAGTGTCTTTGCTGCATCTCTCTAAAGCCAATACCAATAACAAATGACATTTAGAAGTTCCACAACAGAAGTTGGGATCTGTGACATTCTCAAGGCTACAGTATTCTGGCAACACGCGAAAGCTCTTCTACAGTTTCGTCGGGGAAAAAAAAGAAAAAGAAGGAAATATTTACAAAACGTAATAAACATCAGAGCTAAAGGTTCCTCAAACAATTTTTTCCTTATCTTTAAAGAGGTGGATTTTAAAGTTCGAATCCTTTCAATTTTCTAAATAAACACATGTTTGAAATATCAGTGGAGATGGAGATGGCTGAGAAATCGTAAGCCAAACATGACATTCGGGAAGCTGACGTTGATGACTTCATCCATCTGTCCATTACCGCCATCAGTGCACCCTAATGAAGCTCTCGCCACGTTATTGCACATCACAACTACGTATTTAGCAAATCTCTTAATGCAGGCTGTTTGCAAGACTTGCTGGTACGATCAATATTAAACAACCAACAGCGTGTCTACTCATAAAATGAAATGAAGCATTTATCCCTCTCCCTGCTGGATTAGACAAAGATACAACCATCTGGGGCATCTTTCAGTGTGGAGAGGGTTAAACCCGACTGGTTTCTAAAACATATTTTGCGGCCGCTTGAGAGGATTCAGTTAAATAATAAGTCAATACTCAACTCTCAAGAATACGACGCCACATGACCCTACGTTCTCTACCAAAAAGTAGTGATATTCTCTCTACAAGTTGTATATATACACATTTCTGTCCATACCACAAATTCATAGGTACGACGATATACATTTCCTACCGACGTCCCAATTAATAAACACGATCATTGTATATTCTACATATTATATTGAGTGATATTACAACAATCGTGCAAGTTGCAAATGGATTTACAAAAATTGATTTCTATCTAAGTACAGCATAGTATATAGGTCGGCAATAATTGAGTAGGAAGTATGAATATTCATGAATTTATAAGGTTCTCGTGAGGATAGTCAGTTCTAGTAATTATGGCATCACATTGACGGAGTAAACGACTCGGAGGATTAGACACTTGGACAATGTATTCCCAGGAATATTACATTTACAGCATTTGGAAAAATCAAGCAAAGCTGCAACTTGAGCACAAGAGATTTGCAGTCAAGTTTGATTTGAATCAAACCATTGCAAACCATTGTAAAGTTGATGATACAAAAATGTATCAATTTCCTGTCAATACAAAAATGTATCAATTTCCTGTCAAATACTTTAATAGTCAATGGTCCATGACATGTACCAAAATTGTCTTGAATCGAAGGATCATGACGTTATAATTTTTAAGCAAGTATATATTGATGCTTAATGTCGCTATACAGGAATCTTTCACCAATACTTGTCAAACATAAACAAAATTTAAATACTATTCTACTGGTAAGTTATTGTCCATGCTAAAATCCACGCTTTACATTACTGTAAAATCCATACTTTACATTACTGGTTCTCAAGCTAGAACTCTCTTATTGTGAATAAAGCCAGTTCTTAATTCACATTTGACTTTTACACATTGCAATTAACGACATCATTGTTGATGGCGGAGGAGCATGTTTATGGCAGTGTACTGACGTCACCGACGGCAATGACAACAACAGTGACGACGACATTAAGACCACGTTCCCACCTGTGACGAGCGCCTGGACTGACAGTTTGCCATTTCCTGTCTGGCGGCCTTCTCCTCTTCCAGTTTCAGTAACCATAGCAACGCGCACAGACGCACCATGGCGCGTTCGTGGCGTCCCTGCAGGTACGTCTCCACGGGGTTGTTGGTGCTCATGGTGGCTCCGACGACGACGACCGCGCCGCTCCCCTCGCAACTCGCTCTCTTTTTACAACACAGGACAAGACTCTTCAGGCTCTTTAACTGCTGGTAGAAAACCTGTGACCACACCATGACATAAGTGTGCACTGTGATGCTGGCAATGACACTCCAGGACTATCACAAAGGGAGACGATTGCCGTTTCAAGTCCGTCGATGACCACCAAAACTAAAATACGAAAAGTCTTCCACGAGATCCCGATGCTTGGATGGTAATCCCCCAACTGTTTCCTCGGAAGTGTCAAAAGTTACAAATCCGTATGAGGTATCCAATAAAAAATTCAGCACACGTTCCGACGAGGAGAAAGAACAAACTTGTCTTAATGGAAGCAGATAGCAGGTTACAGTACTGGGAAACCTCAACAGCAACAAACAGTTGTGAAGCTCTTAACGACGCTTATCACAAAGATGAAGATAACGCTTTGGCAATGATGCCAAAAGCTGACATCTTGGAGATACACTTTTCAGAAATATTAGATCATGAAGGTTATCACAGATGCTAGAATAAATACCATGAGATAAATATGCAGGCAAACGGTTCCCTAATTACGGTAGATGTCAATCAGCATAGCTAGCTCCATGGTGAAGAGTGGACCAGTCTAGAAGACTGGCAGCAGTAATAAGTGGGGAAGAACATTCCTTATTGAATCACAATGTATTCATAAGAGAGAGAGAGAGCACAACACACAATCCCATCCTGGTTCAACTTCAAAAAGATTTATGTTCACAGAATGCCTACTACGTTTTCACAGGAAAGACCTAAAACTGTCTGGTGTGTTCATTATCTTCCACAGGTGATAAAGTTTATCCATCACAGACATGCAATTAGTGCAATCAGTTCCCGTTTATCACCACTTTCACATTTTATTGCATATCCTCCAATTGAAAGCATATTTGTCATTTCCTATTCAGTAAAATACTTCACCACATGTTTTAATCTCATTTTTGGAGAGAGAAAAAAACAAACAAAAACGGATTCAATGATAAAGAACAGTCCATTAGTTTGTTCCAACGATGGCCATGTTTCTTACTTCACGGTTCAGACGTCTCCAGAGTAGCTGGAACTACTTCTTCACGCTCCAGACAGTATCAGCGGCGGTTCCCGGACCCGAGTGCCACACCCCAGAGACCACACCGCTCTCTATCTGCGGTACGGCGGTTTCAATCAACCGTTATTTACTGCCATAAAACAAATCTTTCATCTACAAAGATATATCAGCTCCCGTGGAAGGAATTTCATGTTGAGTGTTGCTCTCTTGAGTGCCAAATATAAGGGGTACCCTTATGGAAAGAAATCCAGGGGGAAAAGTCGAGTATTTCTGGCACACAGATGACTTCACGATGAATGATTCATACTTCATACAGCTGAAAGTATTTCCATCCGAAGGTGATATCACAATCTAAAGCTTGTAAAAACAATCCTAAAATTCTCCACTGAAATTTAATCCAAATGAGAATAAAAGTACATTTTAATGGAAAAATATTCGTCAACAAATGCCAGCAATGACGAGATTAATTTCTAGTTAAAAAAATCATCTTCTCTCCCACGGAATAAGGATTTCGCTCTCTAGAAAGGACATCTGTTCATATTCAAGAAGAAAATCTGTAAAGTCTTTCCTTTTCACTTATGTTCGGCCTGAGCACCAATGCAGTCAAACATGTTGATTTACAAGACCCACACCCAGGCCTTCCAAGTCATGTCGCTCAGCAGTGGCTGTGGCCGACAACTTCACCCACAAAGACCTGGGGATCTTAAGACCACTCTTGTAGAACATATAAATGTCTGTTGGACAATAGCGCTAATCATGGTGTCAGTCCCAATCCAATATCCCGCCGCCAGAATTAGTCAACAATGGATGTAACAAGCAAATAAATGGCAGTTGTCTCCCCTGAGGAAATCAAGATGCTCGGCCAATGTGCTGTCTGGATTCAGCCATCAAATTATAACTTCTGAAAATGTCAAGATCTTTGTGATCAAAACTTTTCTTCAGTAAAATTATCCGCAATGAAAGCAGAATACTATCTGCGGGCATCTGTGATGAATATTCAAAGATTATGCAAGATTCCGAAGATTCTTCAAGGACATATTGTGTTTCTTCTGGGCAGAATATGAATCCTCAATGCTTATAAGTAGCATTGGTTATCGGATCGCATTCCAACAGCTATACAATCAAGACCGGTACACATTGCACCTCGAGTGCCGAATACACTAAGCCTCAAATGTCAATGATATACGGCACAGTCCCTATCACTCCTGAATAGCACATTAATCATATCATTAAAGACAAGAATGCATCGACTCGTCTCACGCTGTGTACTAACACAAACTCTGGCGCCCCTGGGCTCGAAACACGTACAACGGAATCATCCTCTTCCAACCACCACTGTCCAGGCAGCCTTCTCGAAACAAATCCCAAGGCATAGGTTTCGGTAGGAGTCCGGTTTCAACAGCCAGAGGTTATCACATGATGTTTGCGGTCAATAGTGGAAATTGCACCATCGTACTCAAAATGTAATCTCCTCACAGCAATCACAACATGGAAATCAATGTGGGTGAATACATGTAGTATGTTCCTCCATTAGCAGACATCTAGCAGTCGGGCGTCGCGCGGTCAGGGCTTCACACGTCGGAGAAGGACACCGCGAACACCCCAACAGTCGCGAGTCAATGAGATAAATTCAGGCCAATTACAGACGATTACAAAGGTCTTGGACGAAACCCAGCCTCCGATATACTCGACATTGTCCCAAAACGATGAGTTCCGATCAATGGCCCGGAGGATCGATACCTGAATTGATCTTTGGCTGGCGATGTCGACATTTGTCGTGATTATGAGCTCCTCTGTTGGGATTTTCATAAAATTGACGTGCAAGTTCTCGAGATTAAAAAAGGAATCTCGGGCCGTGGCTCGGGAGCTCACAGCACGGAGACACTGATACAGGTTATTACAGTAAAAATCGTGGTAGAAAAGTCGTAATAGCCAGACCCATAAATCCTTTCCACTGGCAGGATGTGCAGGTGGGTTTTTTAAAGAACCGAGACACTTTTCAGCAAACCGTTGGCAGCGCAACCTTGCGCATCCGCATCTACCGCGGGAAGTAAACACGGAAGATCACACGAAGACGGCCTTCTGGGATACCTCGCTTGTCCTGCTATCAATTGGTACGTCTGGTTACAAGCTTAGGGCTTGTCCAGGTTGGGCAGGCACGACAGGTCATCAAATCTCCCTGTTCCCTCCGTGCTGTTGGCCGACCATGTATGTTTCTGGCCTCTCTAAATTGAACTAGACACAGTAATCTCACACCAAATTTGACTAATTACGTAGGATATGACAATTTTATGAGTGTTGTGTCAGGACAATGCGCTGACCCCACCGAATGGCAAACCAGAGAGAAATCAATAGCGATGAAAACTGCAGCCCCTTCACAAAGTTAAAGCACAATTGGCTGGATATGGGACTGTATGGGACTGTATAACACCACAGCCGCGGCCACTGTTGCTCGGCACATTCAGTTCCGTGCTAAATATCGCATAACATCACCAGTCGCTGGCCTGGAATGTCATAATCAGATTGATTTCTGTTTATTCAACAACAAACGCCTTTCCTTTTTCTGGCTAGACAACTTCCAGGCTTATTATGCAGCCTCACGCTGCAGGCAATCGCAGACTTTAATAAGGGAGAAAGCATGAAGATTGCAGCACCGTGATGGAAATGAGGACATTATGCTCATTATGTCAGAACATAAACCAGCCAGGATAACCAAATTACAGCATGTTTTAGCATACACTCTTCAAAGCATTCCACCATTCCTTCCTCAGTACCGAGCCAGTTATCAGAGCATTTGTAAAACTCTTGTCATGTTTATATAACACTGACATGTGTTGCGAAATGTTTACCAATAATTTGTTTCCACCAGGTTCATCAACCGTACAAAATTATCTGACCAGAAATTAATAAATTTCTGATCAAGAAAGCAAAGTGTTTAAGATGAGTCAGCTAAGAATGCAACATATTGGGTTTCAAGCCATTCATTCTGAGTTAAAATGTTCACAATCACACACAAAAATATGTGTTGATGTACAGAAATAATGGATTAAATAGAAAGATATCCAGATTTTCTTCCATTGGTATGATACAAATTACATTCAGATTAGCATAACTTGTACCTAATCCTTTTAAATTGTGAATAAAATATATTTCAACCAAACTAAAGGATAATAAAATATAATACCAAATACATTGAGTCAGAAGCAATGGTAATGACATTTAAGTGTCAAAAGTAAATCTACTAATGTGCTCTCTTCTACAATATAAACCTACGGGAGTTCGGGGGGGGGGGGGGGGAAACGTTTTC
>JAUTBR010161319.1:0-13453 GCA_032361205.1 Pseudorimula midatlantica
ATACAGTTCATCTGTACTTCACAGACTCCTCAAAACGTACATTTACGATGGCTGTCCATGGATAGTCTTTTGAAGAAAGTACACGATGTATGTCCATATGTCGTCTTTTGAAGAGTTTACATGATGTACAAGCACGTATCGCTGTACAGTATGCAGTCAGTTGAAGGGTTTACACGTTAGAGAATGACCAATCCTCAGAATTGTGACTGAATTCACACAAGCCTAACTGTTTTCATTATTTACTGTCCAGTTCAGGTTATGGACATTGGAGGACGACACTTCAACGGGAAAGTAATCGCATGCCACCCTTTAATCCATAAAATAAATGGACAAATCGTAGCCATAAGCAATGTTTTACAGATTTGTTTAATGTTGATGTATTAACCCTCTCCCTGCTGAATAAGGCACAGCCACTGCACTATTGGGTAGCTCCGGTTGCCTGCAGCATGGCGATAGTTAATTAATACACAACTACATGTATATTTACAAGGCGGCATCTACTCATCATACATAGTAGTAGTCGGATACCATCGGTGCACACCGAGATATCCTGATGATATCCAGACCACGCAGGTGGTGGTTAATTCGACAGAGATTTCATCTTGACATCAACAACACAATTAATTATAGATGTATTTTATATCAGGAATACACCTCATCTTGAAATGTGAATGCAGCACAAAATCCAAGAAACAAATAATTAGTTTAACATTCTCACATGCAACAATTATTGGCTATAAACATTATTGTACATCGCTGATTTGCATAGTGCCAATGACGGCCTAAACATAGCGTTCAATAAGACAACATCAACTTCATAGTTTATATATCAGTATATGCACGAGAACAAGCCTGACTTGTGTGTTCTCGGCCAATTAAAATTCTTTGTTTAAATTTGACAGCCAAATTTTAACTAGGAATATAGGGGGTCAGTAAATGTTCATTTTCATTGGCCGAGATCACAGGAGTTTAGGACTTAGCACTTTCTTATACAGAACTGACACATCACAACAACCATAACACAAGGACGTGTATGTTTGATAGAAGTATACCTATAGATAATACTACGGTGTGTTCACAGGAACAGTTATAGCAGTTTTCACTTTGATAATGTAATAAGTAGCGTCTGCAAGTTCAACGAACAGACATCTCGAATATATATATTATATATAGTCTTACTTCTATATAAAGTAACAGTGTTTGTGTTATAAACCTAATAAGTAGTACATGTCTGCAGCAATGCATGCGGTATATTGTACTGTAGTATTCTTTCAATGGGAAGCATTTTAACATGTGTGGCACTAAGCCAAATGTGGGTCAATTAACGTGTTAAAAAATGTATTCATTGCTTAGCAATCTGTTCAAAATTGTCTCGAAGCATTCTAAGTACGTTTGAAATAAATTGCAGTTTCATTGTTCACACTACGAGCACTGATAAAAGTGCTCCTGGTCTATGGGTGGTAGTAAAATTGAACGATTAGAAAAATCTCCACATCTTCTTTTCATTCCGTAATATAACGTCAACACTGGCAAACACAGGACTTCTAAAAACAGTCCTTATTTCTCTGAGATTTCTCTTGACCTAATGTAAATTCATCTGGTGCAGCGGCTTCCCTTCGTGAAAACGTCTTTCAGTTCTTTCCGAAAAGCTATGTTCATGAACGCGTAGATAACTGGATTTGCAACATTGTAGACGAAGTACATATAAAACACAATGATGTTATAGCCTATAAGTCGATGCGCCATAAGCCACGCAGGCAAGAAAGCTATAATGAAAACAATTGTTACCACAAATAACATCGCGGCCGTGCGAATGTTGGCCAAACGATTGAAGTCCTTTTTATCCTTGGCGCTCTGTCGTTTCCGGTGATTTAGCTGCTGTTTTTCTTCAGCGTTTCCTTCCGTGACGCCGTTTTTATCTGTCTTTGTCAACTCCACGTCTTCGACCTCCGTCTGACAATTCGCCATCGTCGTCACCGACGGCTTCAAGGATTTTTGTCGAAACCGCCACTTTCTCCTCTGTGTGACTGAGTAATATATCAGCGCATACAGGATTGATACAATCACTATGGATATCAGGAAAAAGGAGGCGTACACCTTTTGATATGCTAGAAGAAAGTTGTGGCTTAGAATTACAGTGTTTGCAGAACACTTCCCCGTGTATACGTACTCAATCGTAGGCTCGACCTCAGCACTGACGTTATAACGTTCCGTTGACGTCGCACTCGTCACGTTGGTCATGTTTGAACTGTTTCCGACAGGCTGGACAACACCGAAGGCCAAGGTCGTTATCGAACCCAAAATAAAGGCGAAGAAGCTAAGGCACACGATGGAAATCCTTGCGCGTGATGGGGTCATGGCGCGAACGAACGGATGACAGATGCACAGATAGCGGTCGACCGCTATGGCGACCATTAGGAACGACGACAACGGCACGTTGCAGGTGATGAGGAATTGGTACAGTCTGCAGACGACGTCGTACATGAGCCAGTCGTCGAGGAGGATGCTGATCGCTGTGTACGGCATGATGACTAGCGACGTGATGAAGTCAGCTCCCGCTAACGCCAAAATGAAGATGGTAGACGTCACGTCTACTTTCTTGGCGAAGACGTACAGAACGAGTCCGTTTCCGAAAGATCCAAACACAGACAGCATGAGCAGGATGCAAATGACTGCATTCTGGGCGGCCTTCGACACGTCGGGAATGTCCGTCGACGTCACAGCCAACGTTCCGTTAGCGTCTGTCAGGTTTGACACGTCCATGTCCCCGAACTGGCTGGAAGAAAAAACATTAAGTTTTAGAAAGATATATCACTGTCGAAATGTATGTACCTGTAAAAAAATACCTGAATAAAAACTGGAGAAAAAAGTTTTAGAAAGAAATCACGATCATTTTCACCGAGTTTTCATAAATACGTTCTTCCAAGTTGAACGTTGCATACCGTTACATGAAAATAAACACTGAAGTTATACTGAGGTTGGAACGGTTATCATTCCTATAGTTAAAACATTATTTTCTGAATTGAGGTGTGTGACAATTTCCTTTCATTTTTCGTATGTTCTGTATAGACTTGTAATCGGAGATTTCCCATATATCAGAAGAATCTCACCACCGTCCAGACTGTTATAAAGACATCACGTATCTCACCATCGGGACTGTCGTCGAGATAAATTATCTCACCATTAATACAATCTTCCACAGAGACATCAAGCAACTCGCCACTGAAGCGACCGATGCAGACATCTATTATCTCACTACGATGGAGATTGCCAAATCCCGTTGTCAAATATCTCAACAGTCAAGTGCCTCTGAGTAAAATGTCTCACTATTATAGAGATTGCTATTGATTGCGAAAAAAATAAAATGTCTCATTACCATAGCTACTCGCAGAGAAGACAATACAATAGACAGTGACAAAGTACAATCACCTATACGCTTCTGTCCCAAATCTCAAAACAATGGCGAACTAACTAACTTTTCTCCTCCAACCCACAATACAGTTTTTATCAAACCAACACTCTGCTCACCAACTGTTTTCTAGAGCAATATTAATTCTTTCATGATCAAAAGATAAGTGATGCTACATACTGCCAAACAAAAATTTATTTGTTTCATCTACCAATTCAATGAAAGTTATTTGATCTCAAGGACATGTTCAGTGAAGTGAACTTCAGCTTACAACCACGACTGACGCTGGTAGAGTTCGTATACTCAATACCATTAAACCGACTGTCTTCTAATCCAATGTCAAATAAACCACCACCGCCACAACCGCTTGTCACTGATTTCTCTTGAGACACGTGACATTGTGTCACTCATAGGGGATTAAATTCAATAACATGTTCAGCTCTCAAATGTGATCCGGATATAACGCCGATATTAACATTCTGAGATCACTGTGGGTATTGATTCGTACAGTACATTCTCAAAAGGAAATAGTTAATGTTGCTTATCAAAAGGCGACCTAGACTCAGCCAAGCATAGAAAAGTCAGTTCCTATTGACCTATATAGACAGTAATGATAGGAAGACAGCTAATGGGGACTCAAAATACATTTAAAAACCTAAGTAAGTAAAAGTAATTAACAAACAACAAGAACACACTAAAATCCAAAAGAACATCAAAAGACATCATTTGTATTTTGAAAAAAAAGGAGAATAACACCACCATTAATCGAGCATTAACAATGCTTATTTGTGTCTTCCTTCACTAATAGCACACAGCACCATTCTTAAAGAATAATGATGAAGAATGAACATATATGGCCTCAGCGCCTCATCTCCGTTGCCTCATCAACAGGCATAGATTGACAAACATGTTTACCTCCAGTGAACAAAGTCCGATAAAGCCAATCAACCGGCATCCCACGTCCAAGCTGAATACCAGCATTATTATGTACGTTATTAACACGGATACCCAACTCCAGGTTGTGCTCTCTCGTCGAGGTTGTCATTAGAGAGCTAATATTGCAGTTAGCAATGTCATCAGTGAAGACGTCCCATCAGCACCTGCATTTAAGTAGCTTAACATTTACCTAATCCTGTTGCCAACAAGCTCTGTGCGTCCTTATACGTAGTGCCAGATATTACACATGCACTAGACTACCCAAACAGCTTATGGTAATGTTTCAATATTGTCTGCCGTACAGTCATGTGGTAAAAGGGATCAATTTTAAGCGTGTACATAAGGTTCTATTTTGGATATAATATTGAATAATTCATCATGTTACTCCTTAATCAATTCATCCCCCATATCCTTGATGTTAACGAGCCGGTAAATAGAATCGTTTACAGACCGTTACCGTCGACTCCGGAGCGATGCATTAATATATCAATTAGAGTAATCTCCCCTTATAAAGGGCTTCTTGCACAAATGCAGTGTACCTTCAGATTTACGGACGTCATGGTCAGTCAGCGAGAGACGCCATGGCATCAGATGACGCATATAAAAGTCCATAAAAGCGTTTCCTGTAAGTCCAGAAACTGCAACAGGAACCTCAGTGCCAAGTACATTTGGGTAATTACAATGGCCTGCTAAATTCATAGCGTGTATCCCAAGAGATACTATAGGCTATTCTATATGATGTCCATAAAGAAACAACGCCTCATTTTCTGTTGTAGGTGTGTCAGCGAATACCGACGTTGATTGGTTGAATTCTAGCCCCGAGATTACGAAACAGTTTGGGTTCCATGTTCATGCTCGGGTTTTGTTCCCAAATCCTTATACAAAATTCGAGCTTTCAATCATGACGTCGTACTCAAAATGTTTCGTAATCTCGGGGTCTGTTTTCTGTTGACCTTCAGGTTATCCACCTTGAGGCACAGCCATTGCTCGGGAGAGCTACGAACACGGCACTATACAGAAGCTCTTCCACAGATACACAGGCGATGAACCCCATTGGTACCTTATCATATGTAAGCAAGTTGTATGGTATCCCGTCGGTAAATAACGTGTAGCTCCACACGACTCAGTTTGCCGCTTTAATAGATCTGAAGAAACCATACCTATCAATTCCATGACATACTCACAATAGATAACATATTGGTGTGTCAGAATCGCAGATTTATAACGTAATGTAATATATCGCTATGCTAGTAACCTTAACGCGGGACCATAACACGACAACATCCCGATGAATACCTTTCCATGATATTGATACCCTAACAAATACCATCTATATCTAACGCGAAAACATTGATTACGTCCAGGTGTAGTCGAGACCTTCACGACTCTTCAAGATGAATCCCCATTTATTTACAGTCTTGAGTAATCTGAACTACTGGTAACAGGATTATCTGCCATCAAATGTCAGCGTTACGATCATAAACACAAGCAAATTAAATCTTCAATACGAATACTTGATTAATATTTCACGAGTAAGATGCATTGAGATAGCCGTGCTCCTAAAGATAGAGTTTCATTTCCGAGATGCTGTCAGCTGTCAGCTGCACGTCAAGACATCTGTATTTTGGGGTGTCTTTTGACTGCTCCAATACAATGACCACGACGGACGTGAGGAAGATCAGAGAAGGCTGGCAGAGGGAGACATAATCAAGGGTCAGGGAAACACTAGCTGAACGGGGAACTGAGTGTAGATGTTGACAGGGATGGTGTCTGGTTTCCATGGAGATCCGTTCTTTGAGGACGAAGCAGAACCTACGTTGAATGGCCTGAACTCCTTCACGTGTTCTCGAGGACAGTAATTTGGTAATTACCCCTACTTCTGCTTGTCTGAGACTAATCTTCAGGCTACGTTTAGCTGGGTTAATAGTAGCCACTTATAATTAAACCTCCGAATTTGTGAGACTCCTGGCTGTTTTAAGTTTTGATTGATATCCTACCGTTGGGTCCGCGGTCATGAGTGCTAATGATTTGGTTAGATAATTCCAATGATATCGCCAATGATTGGGTTAGATAATGGCAGTGATTGGCTAACCTTGAAGTAATCATGTTGTCGAACCTAGTATTTTTTTTGGAGCCAGATTATTAGTATTTCAGAAACTCTGTGAAGCATGTGTAGCCCAGACATATATTGTACATTGATTTTAATGGAACTTAGAGGTATCGGAAATTGTAAGATGACCATTGAGTATCGGAGAAAGCATCTAGTTGATACTAGGGCCATGCTATTTTCCAAAGAAGGAAATGATAAGTCCAACCTTCTGTTGTGTTTTCACTTCTGTCCGTACATTACTTGTATACGACATACGTTTTAGAGCCGATTTAACATTGGTGGCAACAACGCCATATTTACTTTAATGATCTTTCAAAACATAATAATGTTCTCTTCTTTTAGGAGCATTATACAATTTAATAAATTCACTTTAATTAATTAATTGTACTTCCTAGGCACAAAGACGTATTTAATTCTGACATTTCCCTAATGATAGGTCGGCCATATTTGCTTTAGTACATGGTATTTGGCAACACACATTGAGGAGTGGCACAGACTTGGTTAATTAGACATCATTTCGTAACTCGATTGTACCGCCATGTTGACCGAAATATATCGAGCCGCTTCCACCACGTTTTCACGTATCATCATTAACGGTGATTATGCAGTGTTGTTTATCAGAAACGAACCCCAGTGTGTCATCAAGGACATTGCCAATGCATAATACGAAATGATTATACTTCCACATATTCAAAATACTACTATATTGAATAAAACATATCATCAGTTGCTCCGTATATCTTTCGGAGTAGAATTCTAAAGCTCGACATTTATAAACACCATCAACTTGCAAATACACGAGCGTGGATTGATGTCTTGACAGAGGATGTATCGCACAACCATTGATGATCCGAATGCATAATTCATTTGTAGATGCCAGGTCAATGCTGGATTCTCTGGAGGGAAGTAGATAGAGTTCTTTATTCCCCACACGTGACTGTTTACACACACAAAAATCCCGGAAAAGCACCATAGGCTTTAGCATAAATGTCAATATTGTTGTATATAACCACGAGTGAATTTATTCAACGTGTCAAAGCCTAGTCAAATCAGTATGCACGCCAATGAGTTACCTGCATTTTACGTCTCAGTAATGCGTGCATGTTGAAATGACTAAGAACGAAACAACCTTGATCCAAAACTGCATCCAACTACGATTGCTCTTAAATGTCACTGTCTGAAGTTTTCTACGGGGAGATTTGTATAAAAGGCTGGTACTGGACGCATGTATATCAGAAATGACAACCGTTATTCGGCATGACACAAACAATACGTCTATTGAACACTTTAATATTTAATATCATGCTATGACAATCCATACTTGCTATGACAGTAATATGAATTATCGTGTGGTACTGGTATTTTAGAATATCAAAGTTTCCGAGCTAGATCTGCTGTCTAGACATGTTGACTTCAGTCATAAATTGTATATAGGACTAATATTAAACATTGAATGTTTTAGTTACCCATATATATACTTTGCATATGTCGTTCTTCACACACGAATACTGCCTACAGTATTGACTTGCATATAAATGTCGTAGTAATGATCTATCTATGATTTTCCTTCCAGTAAAAGGAGTTCAGTTTCTACCGGAAACTGACCACACTCCCATGCAAATATTGGTCCTAACATGATGTCCTACTATTCCTTACCATGCCTTATGTAGTAGCGCGACCTCGTGAATGATACGTTCCCAGACAGTCTTAATCGCCATATTGACGAAGGTTTCACACAGATAGAGCAAAATACTCCAACGTTCAAAAGTCAAAGATCTGGGTGAAATTTGGTCGGTATCGATCGCGAGGAGTACACCAGACGCAGATGAGACAACAAGTTAATTCAATTATATGCCTGTCTAATGAAGTTGCATTCTCCCTTTCTAAATTACTTAAGGAAGTCAGTAAACATACGGCGGGAAGGATTGATCGACCGTCGATGTGATGTCAACCATTACAAAGAAATTGAGGTGTTCTACCGTTTCGATTTTGCTTGTTAGTTTTCTGAGGTTTTAACGACAATTACGCATGTATACTGTACTTGTATTTGGCGTTTACTAATCATACCTGCCGGAATAACTACAGAACAGTATAATGCCTTATGAGCAACAGGTGATATAGATAAGCCAAGGATGATAACCAACTCTATACATTACAATGAATGCATACTTTATATTTCCTCCAGTAGATTCTGAGAGTTTATTTCACCGGTACGTGGCAATGTTCTCGAACCGTGGATGGGATTGCCGCAATACTGAGACGGTTTTAGAACTGTATACCAAAAACATATAGACCAAAGCACGCTATCACAATTTCACTACCCCGACCCTGTCTATCTACAGTCGCCGTAAGGACCTAAACAACGTTAGAGCACCTACTGCAAACACCGCCATCGGGATGTTTTATACCTAGACAGGAATGACGTTAATTAAGGTCGAAATGTCTAGACGTAAAGAAAGAATATTACATTAAAGTAATGCTATGTATTCTAGGACACGCACAAACACGCATGCACACGCACACAGACGCACGCACAAACACTCATTGCCGTAGATGAGTATTTCCTATACTTTTGGATTCTCTGAAGATTCCTAGATTCTTGATATGTACTGTCTCATAAGGAAACTTACCATGTAGACAGGTGCTAAGATTCTGCTTTCCTATTTCCATAATACAAACAAGGTCCTGGCGAAATCTTAAATCCTTGCGAAATTGTGACTAAGCAGAATCTTAGGCATCTGTCTACATGGTATGTTGACATAGGAGACAATTATGTAACAGCAGATCTCATGAGACAGACTTACCATCGAGGAACCCCATACAAATACAAGAAAATCGAGTTGGCTTTGTCATTCCATCTATTGGAGAAAGTAGCCAACAAGAGTAGGGAACTCGTGGTAATAACAACCTGCAAAGTCAATCCCATTCACGCCGAGTCTGGGATGTAGCAATTTGGTCACACAAAGAATTACTAGAATGACATATTGTAGCATCCTTGAAAATCGTGTTATACGTCTGTCGCTCGTATTGTATATCCGGTGTCCATTTATCTCAGCTCCGACTCCACAGCGCTGCTCTATTGATGATACTAGCGTAAGTATATAGCGGTATCATGCGTGGACGTATACCTCAATGTCTCATCTCGGAATAATCCGCCTATTAATATAATATCCTTGATCATTCATAGATACAGCGACAGCTCATTCAACAAAGATACGCGTAGGGACACTGTAATTTTCAATGAGACTAATCTCTATAGGCCTGCCAATACGTACGCATGTAGGATATGCGACTCTCACCAATGCAATTATTTGCATTTGACTTCAGTTTAAAAGTATAATTCTTGATATTAAATGGTCATTAATAGACAACAAGTGACAAGTGTGTTAATGATGTATAAAAATCGGAAACGAACGTATAATGCCATCCTATTAATACGAGCATTGTCGTCAGTCTGTGTTCCCGTATGATTGGAATCCGTTTACTATGTCTGAATCGGGACATATAGCCAATCATCTGCACAGTTAATTCACTTGTATGGAGACTTGAAAGGTATATATTTGAAGCGATATAATATGGACCGCTGTGCATATTTCTTTGAAAAGTCAAAAGAATGATTTGTCAAGTAAATAATGACTTTGCCGAGTTCTAAAAATAATTAATCAATTCATTACGGATTTCAAGCAGATTGTAACACCAAGAGAATTACCCTTCCGTTGGCATATTATGATTCAACTAGCAATTAAGCACATTTCAAGATTTCTTGACAACGAATATAAAGTGCCCTTTAGTAGGCTTTACGATAGTATTATTCATCTGCTTTTGATTCACGATTTAAAACGGCTCTTTTATAACCATTTCTAAGTACATACACATACCTCTACTGGTATTTAGGATGTTCAAGACTGTAGTTACCTATATGAGTATAGTAGACAATGTCCATAACGTTTCTTTCGTCCAGATTTACAGCTGGCAATGGAAATGGCACCACTCCTTGTCGATAAACACACACTAGTTACAGTAACAGTCGTACACATATAGATGATAAGTATTGTATGAAACATCAATGTTCAAACAGTAGAATGTCAATTGACTATTACGGGCCTTGACTTTCCCAACTGAAAATATCACGGCTATAACTAAGCACTTCGTGGATCTAATGAGAAAACCACAAAGAACTCGGGTACAATATTTCAGCACCAAATGTCGCTATGGCCGTTATTAGAACGTGTTAGTGTCAACAAAATCCATTGGGCGCAATCTATGTGTAGGTACACAGACTAGTGAATGTCTAAGGTACATGGATGTAGAAATATGTCCGTCTACAGATTGAATCGCGTGTGGTAATACGGTACATTTACATGCACACGAAGATACCAGATACCGTGGCCACAAGTGATTAATGATTGATGTACATGTACTGACATACTCCCAGTGGTGTTGAGAAGGATGATGAGGGCGCACTGATATCTTGACTTAAGAAATAATGTACTGCTATGGGTACACCTTCGACCCTGGGCTTTTTGTGATTTATATGCATTATTAATCTATACACTTAGTACGGTGACCTAATGTCTATCTCTAAATTTGCTGTAATTTAGTGAACATATCTATACCCCATGTGCAAATACAGATATCTGTGCCACTTTTAATATACTTTTAGCAGAAACACACAGTGACACCATACAAGAAAATAATAGACCTACATGTCTAATTTACGATCATTGTAACACGGAACAGTCATGCATGTTTTCTGTAGGGCTCATGAAATAACATGTTTTGCTATTGCCTATGATTAATTTTACTAACGTATGTTCACGGATAGAGTGTCACACATCAATCGTATGGCTACACGAGCTATGAGCATATAATACAGGGAGTTACAATGACATTGGTAGAGTTATCACTGTTGAGTGTAGACGCAGACGTCAGTCAATTTTATAACGTCATGTCCCTCAATGTTACCCGAGATACGACATCCGGGTTATGAGGGATAATTAAAGTCGTAACACTTTCATTTGATCTTCAGTATTCTAAGGATCGTCCCCAGGTGGTAGTCAGCCACGAATATATACTTTAAGATAATTTATCAAAACATGGTGTGTTTTTTTCTCTCACAAAATAAGTTAACATACTTATTTGCGACTTGTAAAAAGTAAGTCTTGGAGAGTTTACAGATAGGCTGAACACGCATATGCTTATTATGTGCTTCCCATATCTTTCTCCCCCATCTTTCTCCTCCCCTCCCCCTCCTCCCTTCCCCCTCTTGCACTGCCCCGCTCTCCCTCTTTTAACATTGAAATAGAAATACTTGGCCTGCATCTAACGTTTTATGTTGATAAATCTATCTAAAAATGAACCACTAATATTCGAGGGAATGTATTTTCTTTGGTTAAAAAAAAACATTTCAATTTTGAGGTTTAAGTTTGGTAAATTAATGTTTCCAGATTAAAATAATAATGTTTTTAAACAGTTTTAATTGGGTTTGTATCCGAATAAGACTTATAGAGACGAACTTATAATGACATTAGATACTTCGGTGTCAGTTGTCCGTTATTGCAGTCGTTATCGCCGTTATCGCCGTTATCGCCGTTATCGCCTGTTACTCATCAGTTCTCTGATTCCATACTCCACCAATGCAATCTTCATTCAACACAACATGTAATATTCTTACCTCAATCAAAGATCGTATGTAAGGTTACAAAAACATTCTACATGGATTTAGAATGTGCGCCCTCGGTACCTCAAGTGTTAATTATTGAAGGTTCATAATGGAACTCAAAATAATCGCTTGTCATTATGTGGTGAGCCTGGATTGAAATACGTAAAATCTGATGATACCAAATTGAGTTTTCTCATGAAATATGTACTTTCTAGAAAAATAGATAGTACATAGTATTTACAAATATGTTAGAGGATAATTCTTTTCACCCCTAACCCCCACCAAAGAAAAAGAAAAGAAAAGAAAGAAAGAAACAGGAAAAAGAAGAAACAAGATGAAATAAACAGACAAAATCAATTTTGTTATGAATGTTCATTTTCATTATTACTTTTCCCATCAAACATGAATACTAACCATACACTATAACGTAAGCTGTGGGCGGTTATGTGAACACAACGAAATAACATCCAATTTCATATATTGTAGTCATATTGCACATGATGAATGAAAGATTACGAGTAATTCATCTATATTCGATCGCTTGGTTTGTCTTCTTAGACGCAGCATGCGAGGACAACGGTAATAAGACAATATAACTCAATACCAAAGAACAGTGGGAACTGACCAATGTTCAGCCTCCATATATTATGTATGTGTTATAATTATTAGAAATGATCGATGCCCTAGATCACTGGAGGTTATGGACACATTACATTAGGGCGTCGTTAAAACTAATACCTCACATTACGAATTGTTATCGATGACAAGAGTCTGGTTTGAGATTACTGCAAACTGACGCTTGTTAGATATACTAATTATACTGCACGACAGATGGAGCAAATTCAGGATGGTACAAAGGTAGAGTGTCGAATTATATAACTTGACGGTTTGATTTCGAAGCTATACTGTGCCATATATATCAAGTATGATTTATATAGTATACATGCACATTATAGAGATGCCGGTAATTTAATATGGCACAGCTGAAGTGTGTGCGAATACAAAACATAATGGTTCACGTTCGAATGTCTACAGACAAACCCAGAGAGTAGTTGGCATTGGTATGTGTGTGGTGGGGTGGTGGAGTGTGTGGTTTGGTGTAATATTTTGTATGCTTGCATATGTCGTACAGACATCCCTCTCGTAGCCTTTCTACAGGTTCATCTCCCACCTAAAAAACACCTCGCAATATCGGACAATCCATGGGAAATGATGCTACAGCGCCAATTCAATAGCATTCTGTCTTCCACTCTATGAAGACGTCACACGCCTGCTTTCCAATAGCTTCGTAGCATTAAACAAGTCATTGTTTATTAAATGCATCGTTCGGATAGCA
>JAUTBR010161320.1:0-16710 GCA_032361205.1 Pseudorimula midatlantica
TGTGTGTGTGTGTGTGTGTGTGTGTGTGTGTATGTGTGTGTGTGTGTGTGTGTGTGTGTGTGTGTGTGTGTGTATGTATGTGCACAGAATACCTCTCTCACACCTTTCTCATTACAGTAACATGATAGTTGTGTGAGGAGGATATGAAACGAAGCTAGGGAATGAAAGAATGAATAATAGATGAATAAATGACAAACTTATGTGACAGGCGGTGTATGTTGCTTCAGTAATCAGTCTTGGAAAAGAATAAGCATGACAAGTCGACACTAGCATGGCCATGCTGTGCAGCTCCAGATAGAGAGAATGAATAAATGATGAGAGGACGACGGTAGAATGAAATGTGAGTGTTTTGGATGTAGAGTATCAATTTCACCTAGTGCAGATTGGGGACTTCAGATCGACCCCGATCACTACGACCTAATTGTTTTTAACTTGATTGATTAAACTTCTTGTTTCATTTATTTATATCTTCCTTAATGCCTGAAAGTCGATTATAAAGAGAGGGTCATAGTAATTACATTGTGTTCGGAATCTGGAAAATATATACAATTTTACCAAATATTTTGTCATTTCTTTTTAAACGAATGATTTAATTATTTCAATTGGTACATGGTTTGGTATAACTACTTCTTCCGTGTTCCAAGTAAGTTGGATATTATTTTTTTGAGTTTGTGTGGGTCTTTACTGTACGATTGTTAATATGTGTCACTGATGAACACAACGGTATATTATTTATTCATTTAGACGCGAATCGTGTGGATCTGGCTATAGGAAAAGTTCAAAATAGGAATATTTTATAAAAATGCAATACGAATGTATAGAACATGTTCTTATCGCTGCGGCGCGCCAAGGGCAGATAACCCTAGTGGAAGCCGTACAGCCAAGTGTTCTATGAGTGACAGTAAAATGAGTGATAGACAGACAGAGGAAATTGTGTCGTGTTACCAATGCAATCAATCAGTCTTTCATTGAACAATTCATATCGGCGGGAGAAAACGACTGGATCAAAAAATGCACCCATGCGTACTGCAGGCGGTCGCAATATTGTGTTCGGCCGAGAATTCTCGGAGATATGAGCAGTGTTCTTATTAATAAACTCAGAAATTAAAGAAAACCCGGGATTTGGGAAGTCGGCGAGATAGGGCGTGAAACGGATAAGCAGCGGTGAAAGGTGAAGACTACATGCATGTCAGCGGAGATGACAAAGCGTGGATGATTACGCGTAGATTTCCGTATCGGTTAAAGTGACAAGTTCTTGGAGAGTGGACTGGTGAGAGTTTGCCAACTTCTCGCGAGACTTCAAAGCAGAAGGGGACACTACGTAGTGATTCAATGTGGTGTTTCCTTCTTGGCCTTCGCTTACTGAACTGTCGATTTCACCACGGATTAAACGAGGCATCGTGTGTATAGCATTTGTGTGTCTCTGTTGTCGTGTCAACAGCTATTATATATTTAGGAAGGTGATGTCATCGCTGGTCATGTTCACCACATTGTACATGTACAAATAATTACTTTCAGAGAATCACCAGAAACGTGAAGATATTATGCTCTTGTCATCTTCTGTGACCTTCATCTTCAGAACTACTATACAGAACAAATAGCACAGTATACATTGCCATTATAGCTTAATTTATCACTGAATATTATGCAAACATAATGGATTGTCAATTGTGTTTTACGACAAAAGCAACCCTGAATATGCCTGTCTTCAATATATTCATGGGGCACGTGGAACGAAAAAGCTCGAAGAATTTGTTTCCCCGGATTTAGAATCAGTATGGAAACAAGTTTATTTATATATAGCAATACTTTGGGTTGTCATTTAGTTCTTTATAGGAAAATCGAATGGTTGAATTGTGGTATATTAGGTACACGTTTTCCGGTTCTTAAAATACAAACACGATTGCGGTTCTTTAGATATTGAAATGTTTACATCATATAATATGATCGTTGTGTGAGTGTGTGTGTGTGTGTATGTGTATGTGTGTGTGTGTGTTTGTGTATGTGTGTGTGTGTGTGTGTGTGTGTGTGTGCGTGCGTGTGCGCGCGCGATATATTCACGCTGGAGGCACATATAAGAAGAGTAGATATTTACACACCGACGATCGTATAATGCATGAAGTAGTGTTTATTGTCAACTATTATCTTTTCGCACAGGGGATTTAATGAACACAATAATGATGTATGGCTAAATAGTGACGTGATGCTTCCCCTGGGGATGTGAGACATTTGCACGTGTATCCAAACTAACTAACAGGGCCGTCTTCCCGTGTGGGCGGTACGCAGACAGAACAATCACACGACAACGGATGTTGAATTCGCACTAAATTAGGCTTCTGAGTCTGCGGCAAGCTTGCCCTTACTTTTGCTAGAATTGCTACTTATGTTTTGGTTAAATCATTTCGCTGAAGGGCCCGTTTTGCTGTCGCCGGGTTGACGGTTTAGGGCTGACAAGTTAAGACAGGTAGCATTGTCGCAACCTGGGAGCAGAGCCAGGGTGCCTTGCGCCGAGATCAGCCCCCGGGCGTGTGGGTAAGGGGGAGAACGTCGGGGGGTAACGATCGCTCATTAAAAGAGTCGGACTAAGCACTGGAGATCGCTGACATGGCGAGCTAAACGCAATTTTGTTACGAACTAGCAAAAAGCACGTTAGTTGTGCACACGACGGCGGTATCTCACTGTGGTGGCCGCCCGAGAGGGGTCGGGGAACAAGGGGTCGGGTGGAGGGGGGTTTGGAGGTTATGGACACGTGACTAGTGTAATTTCACGGTATGTGCCCCGAAAAAAATACTAACTACTCTAAGTGAAATTAAAGAATAGCAAGCGAGCTCATTAGGTTCTCGAGTCTATCGACACTCATTTAGGGATAGGGCTAATGTCCAACGCTTCACTTCACCCGCCGTCCGCTGTTCATTTCAGGGTGGCACAAGCGATCAGCAACGATCAGCAGAGTGTCCTGATCCGACACACGCTAAGTCAGAGATGAAATGAATCCAGAAACCCTTGACGAAATTAAATTAAACATTTGACAAATAAACTGGAAACTTTCACACATTATGTGGGGCGAGACGCATTTTTCTCATATGCGCTACTCTCTTTCCAAAATATCGCATGTATAGTAGGTTTCAGCTTGGTTGAGACGCAGAGTAAATAGCAAGTAATGTGTCTATTAAATTGTTATGCTATTTAGTTGCTACACCCACTCATGCTAGAACAACGGGTATAGGGTTTCCAGTATAAGTAGTTAGTTTTAGATATTAAATATAATACCATCAGTATAATTTATATCTACAAATGCTTGACTTCTCCCTCTGAGATTATAGTCTACTATACCATTTATGCATGTAATTCTGATTTCTTCAAAAAGCATGACACATATTTTTATTTATCTTTATAATAAACTAAAACATTAATACCTGTCTACTGTGAAATGGTAAAATAATATTTATCTCATTAACAGTTAATAACACATTCATTGCATAATTAAAGTTAAAGGTTATGCTGATTGCCAAAACTTATATACTGTTACATTTCTAGTTTTTAGCAGTAGTTTTCTCATTTATTTTAGCATTAAATATCATGTTCTTCTCTATAATGACATAATCATCAATAATTAAAATACACTGTTCCCAAATGTATGATTCATTGATGCTAAGTATACTACACTATACTTATATCATCACGGCTTAAAATGGGAAACAGCGGTACTATGATAATGTAACATTATTCTAGATTCGTACTTATCGGCATCGGTGATGAAATGAACACAATATCAGCAACATCGTGCACCGAGATGCCTTCAATTCTGTTCATAATAGACACATTGACACTTCAAGTAGGTATGGTGATTTGGCTATAAAGTAATAAGAATAACGGTGTTGTTGATACTGACAGGGCATGGAGTGAAATGTACATGACACACAGACACCTAAGCACACAGCTAAACTCTCTTCACAGCACATCAAAGTAAAATAAATCTGCCGTATTTTGTTGTCATTATTTGCAGATTAATATATGCTTTCTATAGCTTTTCAATGGCTTCTGCGACATCTATGGGAAGCTAAGTCGCGAGGCTAGTGTCTGTTTCATTGCCTTATTGCATTATTACATTAGACAGTACGAGAGGCATATGTGGGGAGTTGGTGCGGGTATTGTTATATAGCTAATGCCGGGGAGGCCTTTTACTTTGGAACAGACAAGGAGCATTCTGGTCGTGCACTGACAAATGCCGGTCTGTTGCTAATACCTGTCATCTATGGCTGTATGTTTACATATTTGTTAACAACGTTTACAAGGCGGAGAGTTGCTGTTTGTTTCTCATATTCCTGCCAAGTTCACACGAATGTAAAGCGGTTAAATTCATATCGCAAATGCAATTAGTTTTCATATATAATAAGATCAAGATTAAGAAATACTTTCCCCTACAGATCGGGTTGTCAGTTACAAAATATGTTAATATTAATACACACACACACACACACACACACACACACACACACACACACACACACACACACACACACACACACACACACACATATATGTATATAAACTATTATTTTTTTTAAACCACACACGCACGACCAATGTCAATTGAAAATATATATAATGGCCAGTGTGTTGTTGGGAAGTATGGTATTAATAATAAATAAATAGATATGTCTTTTGTTGTCCATTATAGATTGATGCATGTATGAAAAATACCATCATATGTGTTGATCACACGAATCTCAACCGTCAGCTATCGATACGTCCTTACGTATTAAAATAATGAAAATAATAGGTAATATTTTGTCACGGTTACACGTATGTCCATGCACTGCGACAATAATATTTCATAATGGAATAATACTTAAACGTACCAGGATTTGTTTTTGAAAGAGTACTCGTCACGATTATTTTCAAATAAGACCAACTTGGTCCTCATTAATAAATCCACATTTGGCCAATAAATTATGACGCATGCGCCAATCATTCTGCGAGCGTATTCGCCTGGGACAGATCATGCTCTCTTAGGTATTTATACGAATTATTTTAAATGTGGCTAAATAAATTCAAATTTTGAAAATAATTAGCACAGACATTTATTTTGATTAATTACGTTTTCCGTGTGTATTTTAACGTTTTCCTCTTTGTATACACACCATGGAAATTAAATGAATTCCGCAAGTGTGTAAACAATTCTTAAAATGTAGTTGGAATTTCCACTATGTACTATACTATATTATTATACTTTAAATGTAATTCACCTGGGTAATTTGTATGATAGTATATATCTATAAGTGTGAAAAAAATACAATACGCACAACTCGATTTATGTTCAAATTTTAGTCAACGCGTTTAGTTAATTGGTAACTTTAATGTAAGACTGGACGTGTGAATAAACTTAGAAATTACCATTAACTCGACAGATATTTAATATAAATATGACTACCTTATGTCAAAAATATTGTCAGTCGTAAATATATCGTGATGGGCAATTTGTTTTCTATTAAATACTGAATTCATGACTGGAAACCTAATATCATATTCCATATAGAAATAATAATGATCTGCATATATCTATTTCATCACTCTTCTAGCTTTATACATTCTAGATTCATAGCCAATGATAATATCCTATTATCACGTTACATAGTCGTTTCCTAATTGATGCAAATGAATTAAACTCGCTTAAAATTCTATGCATAGCTTCCAAGTAAATGTGCATAATTTGCTACACATTCCATTGGCGGTGAATACATTTTATTTTGATGACATGTATTAATTCCTACAGTGATACAAAGCACCGCGAATATGTGCAGTCATAGTTATGTCATGTATTTCATATTATTGGCACAGATGACATATAAAATTAGTAGGACACGGGAAAGCGTCCACGGGTATGATGCACCGACAAAGGTATGGTATGAATAATCAGGCGGCTTCAATTGTCACAGGTTTAGTTTTAGTGATATTTTGTCAACAAAATATTCCAACAATCACCGTAGTGGCACGCGGTCCATAGCTTGAAATTCCACAACTATCCACTCAGTTGATAGTGTATATTAAAGCTATACGTGTATTCTCATCTATAGGGGGTTTGATTTATTCGTGTTTTAGCTAATAAAACCATTGAGCGGAAAATTGTGACCATTTGCCCAACCGTAAAGAGAACAGAGGTCCGACGAAATATACCAGCGCTCGTGCTGTGCCATGGGGTAGCTTAATGTCGCCGTCTTTCTTCTAATTGTTGGGCGGTAATAATTAAATCCCGTGTTAATTAAATCAAGATGTCTTCTAAGACACTGTAGCACTTTCCGGTGAGGTAATATTCCTGTCATATTTGACATTATTTTATGACCTGAAGTGGTTGCGGTCTGGTGTAAATGGTGCCAAATGCCTACACATCATTTCGACAACCGTGATGACATTTTCAGATGTTCATTTCATGAAATCGACATGGCTTGTGAAGCATATAATACAATTTCTTAACAAATAATATTATATACAATTTTAGTGTCAGTTTCAGCAACTAAATACCATTGAAAAAATACATTCAGAACTACGATAAAAAATTCAAAACGTATGTAACAAACGTTACAGCATGCATTCCTCAGAGGCAGAACCAATGTAAAAGAGCGTAGAATTTCTACCGACTCCGACGGTCTTTGGTAAACAAAAACCACGTATCCAATAAGTGCGGATAGTTCCTTACTCCAACAGACAAAACTACACACTGGGGATATTCTTCTTCAATGAGCTCACGTTGATGCGTATATCAAATACTTCATTTGCACAGAAATCGGTTGCGGCATTGTATATGATGTGATATCACCCAGTTCGCAGTCTTTAGCTGGAAGCACGGCGATTTTAGGTAGCGAAGTCGAATTTGCGCGGTGTAGGGAAGCCCGAGCGGTGATTGGTCGACGAATGCTGCCCGATTACCCTCGAGTATTGGGACTGTGAATGGGCGGGATCAGGGGAGGTGCAGACGAGTCCATTAATTTCCAGTGTGACCTATGGGCGGAGTAAAGTGTCCCCAGTATTCACATGTCTTTTTGACAGTGTCTCTCTTTACTTCGATGGTAAACAGTAAAGAAATATAGTTCACACACGTTGTGACAGACAGCGCTTTCGGAGTATTGGGAATTCTTCATTGACAACCAGTTAGGTCAATACATAGTCTAGATACGTTTTCCCAATGTGCTTGAAAAAAACACGTGGGAAGCCTATATTAAATTAGTGCCGGGCTGGTAATTTAATTCCGCCGAGTTTAGTTACTAGGAGCGACTGGCGCCGAACCGATTTTCCTTGCATGCTTAGTTTTTCTGCCGAGGAGAGGTGAATGCTATCGCATGGTTGATGTTATCGCGCGCTGCCATTTATAGGGAAACGGCGGACGGGAAAAGCTGGGGCTTGGCGAAAAACTATTACCGCGCAATCGAGATAAACAATGGGAAAATTCGATACGACTGATGTGCACAGACAGACTGCAGCGGACTTCTAGCTAGGACTATTCCAGCGTACGGAGAGAAAAAGTCTTGGATAAGCTTGGAAGCTTCGTTCCGTGTAATTTCCATAGCATCTCTGTGGCCTTAACGCATCTCCAGCACTTTACACAGAGGAACTAAGCACGCTGGAAACGCAGAACCCCTACTGGTTGAAGTCAGATCGCCCAAGGCAGGGCAAACCCTGACAGCTCATTTGTTATCCCGTTCTATAGTAACCCTGGAGTGATTGACAGATTTAGTGGTACTAGCTATAGCTTGCGACAGGCCAGTTGTTAAACTAAGGTTGCGATGACGGCGAAACCAACGTGTTTGGATGTATGGAGGTTTACGGTGTTTGACAGTTTGTTTCTTCATTGACAGGACACTGGATTTGTTTATACCTATCTTGCGGAGGAAGTGTAAAAACTTACGCAATATCTGGACTTAGATTGGAGAGTGGAGACGCTCTCCCCTACTACTCGATGGCTCAAAGGGTACGTACCTTTCCTTGTTGCCTTATAATAGTATAATAGTGAAGTTTACGAGCACCACTCATGTTTATAATATTTATGAGAAGTTGATACTGTGTGTAAGGTGTGTATATTTGTTGCAGTTTGACAATGACCTCCCGCATTACGGGAGTATGGACCCAGCAATGTACTCCGACCCCCACCGGTCTCTGCCGAGCCACCCCCTAACCCACTCCTCGGCCAGTTTGAATCATGGCCCGTCCCCCATACACCAATACCCGCCATACTCATCCAGCAACAGTATGACTGGTGTCATGTCAACACAAGACAATCAACTAAAGCGGGATAAAGATTCAATATATTCGTAAGTACACCCGCAAGCATTTACTATCGGCAGTGTAGTCCAAAGTTTAGTACGTTAAACGCAGCACGTGGACTATCAGGCTTAGTCTGAGCCGATACCGTAACACCGATCGAATGGTTTGGTTCGGCTCTTTCCGGGATTATTTTGACAAAATGGGTCTTGACACTTGTTTAGTGGTCCGATCTTTGCTATGCGTCTCTCTAAATGACACCCACAGACTCCAAGTCGCGGTGTTCTATGACCTAGAAGGCCGACATTCTCTAATAGTCTTGGAAATACTCTACCGAGCGCTTGTAAACAGCGCCCCACAAAATGGCCGCCGTTTGTGATGGTAAAACATAACTGTATCTATTTCCCCCTTATTTCAGACATGCTCTTTTCCCGCTGCTCGCATTAATATTTGAAAAATGCGAGTTAGCCACATGCACCCCTCGAGAACCTGGAGTAGCCGGTGGTGATGTATGTTCGTCAGAATCATTCAACGAAGATATAGCTGTCTTCAGCAAACAAGTTCTCGTATGTATTATCCCGTTATTCGATTTGCAATTTCAATAATAATTCTCAATTATACCTTGGTCATTACGGGAGAAATCTGATCCACTTTCCAATAGCTTACGCCCATCAAATGCATCTGCAATTCTAGGTCATTGCATTTTTTTTAGAACAATTCCAGTATAATCATACAGCCTGGAAATATTAAACCAAGTCGGTCCGGCGACGCATTGTAAATTAATGATTTCCAATCAAACGGGCACATTTCATTACTTGTTTAGATATTCGCCTTCGATCATAGACAATAGGGTGAAAGTGAGAATTTTATTATTGTAACCTTGCACAATGCTCCAATTTATTGTCTGTCTTTTATTTCATCACTGCTCGCTCGAGAATAATAGCGCTTTGCTGGAATAATGAGAGGCATAATAAAATAAAATGTTCGGGATGGATGTTCCAATGCGATTTGGGATAATTCAGTAGATAGGACCCAATACTTAACGTCGATGTTAAAATCGGACAGGGATATGAATGAAAGTAGATAACCATTTTTGTTCGAGCAGCATGTAATAATGTCAAATTTATTCGGTGATGTCTGTAATAAAAATAGGACCCTGTTTTAGTCACACATGCGACTGCCATTTCTACCATCGTATTTACAATGTTATTACTTTCTTTCCTGTTTCTAATTTTTCCTTGTCAGGCACGGTCGGAGAAACCGTTCTTCTCAGCAAACCATGAGCTGGACAGTTTGGTATGTTTTCAGTTTTATTCACCCCCGAAATCATCAGTAATTTACGTGCTTCCCAATCGGAACTAATAACGAGCATTTCTCCTCGTCCCCAATGCACTATTGTGGCCTAGTCGATAGAGATTTGTGATACGGAACGGTCTAGATTCATCAACTACAAGTGCCACCCTTCTAAATGACCGTTTTGGAAATTTCTTTCGCAAACGGAGCGAGTAGTTTGAGCTTCTACTTGGCCATGTTTTCGCTAGAAGGTCGAATTCGCTCAGCCCCACTAATGAACCATAAGACACTGGGGAAATTCTGAAAATAGCGTCAGGAACGAGAATTTTACTCTGGACCGATTCTAGCCCAGGAAAGCCTTCCAGATGGTTTTATGGCTGAACCTCCGTTGGGGAGACGGTCTTTCAAAACAAAAGACTACATGTAACCGATACGTCTCGGCCTTCCCCGTCTATACTTGATTAGACCCCGACTCACAACCATCCCCCAGAAACGATACTTTTAGGGCACAAGTGTTAAAGAACCCAAGAGGCATAAAATAAAATAAATTAAACTGTAATTGGCATCTGGTTCGGATGGAAATTGAGAGCTCAAATTCGCCCCCGGTATCTTCCGAATTTTCTTTCACAAATTTAAAGCGTTTTCAATTAATTCTATATTTTATATACGTTGTCAGATCTGTTGTTTACGAGGGAAAATAAACGTGGATTTTGGGGAATTATTTTTCAGATGGTTCAATCAATCCAGGTGTTACGATTTCACCTGTTGGAATTAGAAAAGGTGAGTAGAACGATTTACTAATGAATTATTTCCCTTTGCATGTATATACAATGACACAGTGGTATATAGTATTCGTATTGTATAGTTCACGCTAAAACGGACTAACAATAAATTCAGTATCTTGTTGATAAAATCGCATGTCCGGTACAGGTGACATTAGTATTATATTGGTGTCGATTTCAGCATACGTCAAGAAATGTGCAACAATAGCTTATTGCGACAATTTTGGGTTAAATCTATAATCGTCTATGCACCTTAACATGATTGTTATTTCGTGAATAGGTAAATTGTGAATGCGTGAGAATAGTATGACACGAGCGCGTTAATTCTAAACATCCTTTTAGAGACCGCGTTGATTAATAAATATATGCTTTAAATATTTATGAAAATTAAGGCAACCGCGTCAGTGGTATATGGCCGTGAATGTGGTCACTTCCTTGACGATAACGGTATGAGATATAGACAAGAAATTTTCATTCATTGATAACAACATTTTCGTCTAGTTTATGCAAACATACAAGACCCGGGAGATAGCAGCGAAGTAGGCCTTGCCACATTACGCTCCGATTTAAATTCCCAAAATAGATGCCTTACCAGTAATTCAACGCATTTTGTAAATGTTTATTAATAACAATAAGTACTAGTTGTGTAAAATATTATTAGTACTTTGTTTTTAATATTTATGAATGCTTTTAGACCGTGTGCTAGGTGTGGATGTTAGTAGAAGCTCGCGGCGAAATGGGAAACGGGGATTGTTTTGGTCAATGCCTCGCGCGGTAATGGCGGATTCTAGCAGACGATACATGTTGGTCGTGTTCCGTGTTCCAACTGATACAATAAAGCCGGGCCCTGTTCACTGCGTTTAGCCGTGATCTGCATTCGAACGACGCTAATAAGGCATGGGGATTACTAATCTAATAAATGAGGAAAAATCCCTCTTCGAAATGTATGCCGACTCTGTCCATTTCGTTGACCAATTTTCGAATCGAAATTTCAGATTTGCGAATTAGCCGAGGACTTTCATTTCCCCGAGTATGATGCATGCGTATTCATGTGATCCTGTTTTCGCTAATTAAATAATACGAATGTCAGAACGTTTTTGTACATTTTCAGGAGATTGGGATTATTTATTTTCCAGGTGCACGAACTATGTGACAATTTTTGCCATCGGTACATCAGCTGTTTAAAAGGCAAAATGCCCATAGACCTGGTTATAGACGATAGAGAAACGGGGACTAACAGTACCGTGTGTAAAAGTTCATCTTCATCAACGACAGTGAATTCTACAAATTCAGATAATCCCATAGACCATAACACAGAGACGAATAATCAAGATCAGGTAAGACAGTCAATATTTTGTTTGCTTTCTCTGGTATTAATTTGTTATTATTTTTCACGCTCGCAGGTGTCCTTGTTTATACAAACCATAGTCATAATAACGTGTCATGTTGATGTCGGTCACCGAACGTCGCTATACTGTCACCTCTAGGTATATATCGATATGTATACATTACTCGTTATAAAATTCTCTAAACTGTTCATCTGATGTCGGTGTGTGTAACCTATCTGTAAATGGTATATAATGAAACTATTTGGGGGTTTTATGGTAATTTTGTTTGTTCAACGGTCACTTTTAAGGCAAGAACAGTGATTTTTAAAACCTCTGGCGCCGGCAAGTGATCAAGTTTACGACTATTAATGAATAAAACTCTCAATAGGCCTATCGTAAAAATGACATTGGATGGTCGAGTCATAGTGCCTTGCATTCTGTCCTCTACCTGCGACATTGCTTTGCTGCATGCGGAACATACATAAAGATTTTACGCTAAGGATATATAAATTTATTTGAACATCATTTTCCGATAATTAAACGTTCTCGGAGAATTGAATTACCACAGATAAACAAACCCGTGAAATTGATATATTAACTGTGATGCTATTTATAATGTTTTGTAAAAGCTTCAGTTTATTGCGGTTTGGAATTATTTTTCTGAAAATTGTACAAATTGTCATAAATACGCAATATATTTTATTCTCCCAAAACTTTACGTAAATATTTCATACTAATGCCTTTAGTAATTGCAAAACTAGTAATTTATTGGTGTACTTTGCGGGTTGGTTGTTTTATGTTGATGTTTCATAGAGACTGAAAACAATTAATTTTGTCATAAAGACGTGTTGTTCTGCTGTCTTCTTAATTTTTAAAGCCAATGCAAATTGGCATAACTAATGTAACCTACTTCATCTGATTTGAGAAATATTCGATTTTGCTCATGCAGGGATCTTAACATTAATACACTGCGTGTAGATTTCCGTTAATGTTGAAATGTACACTAGTTAGATATTAATGGGGCTTCGTTATCTATGAAGACAATTGTTGTAGTGTTCCCCAGAGATGTCCTCTTCACTACTCGTCTTGTTCCAGAATTTATTTGATTTTTCTCCGTGAAATTCAATTAGCGTACCTAAGGGATCATTCTAAAATCTTCACTTATATTCTTACACAGTTGGAAACGCTTACTTACCCGCCGTTAATTTCACCGCTAAAATTCCCATTGTATTTAATAAGATACAATTGTGAACAGTGTACGCTTCTAAATTTCAGTAGTGGATATATTACCCCGGGTTATCAAGTTTACAATAGTTTAGTTATTTGTTTGGGTAGCGTAGCTATGCGTTCGCGTAATCATAGGTCAACTTCGGTTGATGGTATTTTATAAATGCACAAGAAGGATACTGGGATAGTCTTCATGGGACTAAAATATGTTGTTTTTCTTCCACTTTATGAACGGATAGATCGGAGATCGCAAATAGAAATGACGGCTAGAGGTTGACAAGTTTGAAATCATGTTAGTACGTGTTTGAGTGCATTTAAAATGAGAACAATATGAAATCACACTAAGAGTTAATTTTCTGTGTTAGTTCACTGAAATTTCTTTCATACGTATTCGTGTCAAGAGTTAAATTTGCAAAGGCTGCTACCCTACCTATTTATTTTGCGAATTTCACTAAACTCGCTGAAAGAAAATACAGTTCGGCATGAAACGTTTTCACATGAAATTAATGGTGGGTAAAAATAAAGGCGTAAACACAATCAGGTAACATTTTATTGTCGCTTAAGGAATGGCTTTTTAATATTTCCGTGGGGTTTGGGGTGAACAGAAAAGTCATTCGTCATGCAATGCTTTGTACGCTGAACAATCGACAAGTTAAGGAAATTTACCCTATTGAAATTTCACCCCTGTGCTTTGCGATATTTACATTTCCAACAACAATAGGCGCTACTACAACAGTTTAAATTCCAAAATAAAAACTTGTGAAAATAATTAAATAGATTAGGATAGTGCCTGGAGGCAAATCGTCTGGTCTGTCTGTCCTTCTGTCTTCATTCTGCCGGGATGCGGCCCTCGCTTAGTACCATTCTTGTAATTGTGTTTGGCTTGACCATTTCTCTTTGTATCTTTTCTTCCCGTAATCAGTGCACGGAACAAAAAGAGTTCAAAGTTAACGACTATAAAATGACCCATGGTAAAACGTTTATCTCTTTTCAAAGGCCGTGTTTGAGTTAACTCGTTGAGTTTCGCCGTGCAAAAGACGGTTCACTAGCCCATGGCAAAATCTCTTCTGGACAAACCGGCAGCAATTGATAAGGAGTAGATCCCTGGTGCCCATACCTGTATCAGTCCAGCCCCAACACATGTATTTATAAATGCAAGGACGGAACCTGGTATGGGGAAATATTTAAATCGCAAATTGTAAAAATATGCGTATCTATCGAATTTCATTGTCGATGTAATCCTAAAGCTTATCATCGCTTAGAATTGACAAGGAAAAAAATGTATTTCTGCTTATCTTTAATATTATCTGCTAATTATGAAGGCTCTCTTGAGATATGAAATTGTTGATACTGGCAGCCATTTAGCCACTTAAAAACAATTCATGATTTGCTTAATACAAGTGGATTTTCTTAGAAGGTTTTTGTTTATATTTCTACACGTTTTATTTGGAAGGGTGATGCTTATTACACATCTCAGAAATCACCTGTCGTCTATTGACAAGTGTCAAATGATGTAGTTGTTCTGTGTGATCAATTAAAGATAAAATAAATTGATTTTGCTCAAGCTTTTGATCTATTAGCCCAATAGGAGAAATGAATTGTCTGACAGACTAGTTCAATTATTCCATCTTCTATGGGGATGGTTGCTAAATAGGTATGGCTGTTTCTTGATTTGTATATAAGACACCATTTATAAGTAAGATGTTCTGTGAGTTTACAATCCACACATGTGAATATACCTCAAGTCTAATGTTTATTGAATCAACTTCTCTAAATTACATTGTAAGTTTTCATCCATTACATTTGCTTTTCATGATAAATTTCAAAATTGGATTTTGAGACATTATAATATATTGTTTTAGATTTATTTGTACATGTATATTGTCAAATGAGATTTTATTTACCATAGGTGCAAGGTTGTCAAGTAAAACAATTTGTTTTAAAGATTTCTGGAGATAACTTTTGCAAATATTGGCATGGCAACAAGAGTGAATTTAACAATTATATTGCACAGACAAAAAAATGAGGTCATGTCTTAAAAATAATTTCTATGTTGTAATATATTTTTAACAGCTTGAAAAGTCTATCTTGCACTAAGAATTGTGTCTCAAACTATAGCTTCCACAGCTGCTAGTAACAATATAACAGAAGTGAAATTTGAGAAGACAAGTGTTAGAGTAGCATGAATGGGAGATTTTATCTGTCAGACTTGGAATATAGTCCTAGATTCGCTCTGGCTGTTGGCCCAGACCAACACTCATATTTATTATCCTAAATGGCCTCTACTTACCATTGTGATAAATTAATTCTACATATTGAAACTTTAATACATATTAGTTTTTATTTGATTTTGACATTTAATAATATGTTAATTGTTTTAGACTAAATGCTAATAACATGTGTTGTTTATGTAAGAGCTACAATTGATTGAGTGCTCCAGGGAGACTAGAATAAAGTAGAGCTGTTATGCTTGAGTGGAAGTGTATACAGTGGCTCTGTGAGATGGCTGCTATTTATAGAAAGTACTAATGTTATTCTCCATAATTATGTGTTCATGGTGGGAGATTTTATCAATGGGAAAGACCTTGATTATAATTTCATCACTTATGAATGTTTGATTTGTGGAGAGTAATAACATGAATGAATTTTCACATGGTCGTGTAGAAATACAAATGCTTTGATTGACAGGGTAGATTGAATATTTAGTGTCAGTTTCACTAGATGATACTAAAGTTAAAATAGTTTCTACCTTTCTCTCTGGCTTAATACCCAAGTGATGATTGACAACTTGATTCAGTTTTTAATACTGGAAATTGACATATTACTTGGAATATTTTGAAGCTTATTCAGAATCTGATGGAGGGAAAAAACAGTTCTGGAAACAGATTAAAAAGAAGAAAAAAAATATAACGACAAATTAAGATATGCATTATTGTAGTTAAATTGGATTTAATTAATTTTTTTCACAACTTTTTTTTGCCTCTTCCTTCTTTCCATCCACAATATTTTCATTATGGAATGAACAGAGTAATCAGATATTTCTGATGCATTCATTGGGCATCCCTGACCCTATCCACTGCTATCAGAAGCAGAAAATGTTCCCCCAAAAAGACAAGAGAGAATACTTGAAAAAAATCCAGCTGTCAAGAGTTTTAGAAAATCTTCTCCTAAGTGGGGATTTTTCAGTCGCCTTTCCTGAAATCAATAAAGTGATATAGATTCAAAATCGCACACCCTAGAAAAAATGTATTGCATTTTCCAATAGTCTCCAACTTCGCTAATGGCTGCTTTTCCTTACTTTGTCAGCCAGGTCAATTCCATTGGCCCGTCTCAATCGACAGAGACGACTCTCTAAAGGTCGAGAGAAATCGCCAAATGAGATGCTGACACCTCCAATGTGGAAACTTTGACAGGTTTTTTTTTGAACAAAAAAATGGAAAAGAAAAATCTGAAAATTTGGTGTCTCAAAGATCAAAAGAGTGTTTCCTCTTTAGATTAGCATCTTCAGATTCAAGATCATTTTATGGAGTTTCATTGAATATTTTTAGGAATATATAAAAAGAATTCAAGCTCAATAATCTACATTATTTTATGTATATTGATTATCTTTGAAATGGAAATGACATTTAGAGTAGATCTAGTTAGGAATATATTCACTATTTAGAACATTGCTTTTAATTTTCTAATCTGTTAAAATGCTATTTAAATAGTGATACATACAGGAATTATATTCATCTGTATTAATACATGTTCTGTTCAGCCATTTGCAACAATAATCTTAAAGGCATAATATCACAGATATTTATGGTTGTTTTGGTCTAGTT
>JAUTBR010161431.1:0-16702 GCA_032361205.1 Pseudorimula midatlantica
TAATAACTATCATATTTATATATTAATTTCTGCAGTCGTTGCACACACACACACACACACACACACACACACACACACACACACACACACACATAGACACACATACACAAACACACACACACACACACACACACACACATATACACACACACGCACGCACACAGGCATAATTATATACACAATCATAAGCACACAATCACACACGCATGCTCTCTTTCTCTCTCACACACATATGCGTTCACGCACAGGCATTATCACACACAATTACACGCACACTCTCTCTCTCTTTCTCACACACAGACACACACACACATACACACACACGCGCGCGCGCACCCGCACCCCCACCCTCACCCCCATCCCCACTCCCATATGTACTAATTGACAATTGTATGTACTTGTGACAAATATACCCTTTGCCGAAACAGCATCAAGTGCTATATTTTTACATTGCAATCAATAGATGTATACATGTATATTGATATGGTTAATCCTAGTTGCATGGCATTCTGTCCTGCCCAGTTGGAATGCTGGGTGTAGTGTCTTCTACAGAGTCAGTGTAGTGTGGATACATTGATTACAATGGTGACAAAATATGTACTTGAAACATATGGTGTATTGGTTTCAAATTGATATTTTTGTCAATTGATTCTATGTTTCATTTAGTAATTCAGATTCTTTAATTAATATTCATTATTGAAATATATATATTGAAAATGTATTGTATTGTATATTACGTATTATAGAAATCATCAGTAACATAATAGGGGGTCGTTATATAAACATTTTGTTTTTAATCTTGTTAGTCTAAGTTTCAACATCATCAGGAGCGTAAATAAATGTTATAATGTTGTACGTTGTTAAAGGTCAGACCTAGACAAGGTTAATTCTAAAAGTAATATACTAGAAATAATGCAATAAATATCTGTATATAATCCGACAATTTCATGGATATATAGTTACTGCTTATATACGTATGTTTCAAAGCATTTCCTGCTTATGTGTGAAATGCATTAAAACAGGATACCCCTAACTTTAGTTTTTACCATGTCTACTCGATTCAACCTACACATCAAAACCCGTTGGTTGTATGGTATGATGCCACGGGTTAGTATATATAGTATCCCTAGAGAAGACAGAGCAGTGTATAGGTTTCATTCAGGGTTTCCCTGTTGTTAGATGGACAGAGTTACTTAACTGGAAGGACATATAACTACATCCTTTCTTTACTGTTTAAGGCGGGCTGCTGGTGAGGTCTACGCATGCTCGGTCATTGATCGGAGCTCGGATGATGCGGACGGCAATATCGACATAATTATTCGGATGGTGCGTAGCTCCACGGAGTAAGGAGGGACATTAGAAAGTTTTCTAACTGACGCTTCTCGTGGACCGGAGACTTCCCCCACTTCACCTTACTTGGTCTCCAGGATTTCCACCAGTTTTTTTTTACACCCGTGACAATCCCTCCTGGGAGAGTGTACACTCGAGGTTTCGTCAGGAAAAGTTTTCATCCACCCCTTCCGAGAGAAATCAATCTGATCTCTACGTTGTCACGTCGGGCAAAGACTTGTGAGTAACGATCTTATGAATGTTTCATGGAGATGTTTTCTCGTCCATATCAGAGATATTCAATAAGCGGGCAATAGTCGGATTTTCAGATAGCTGTGTGATAGGAGAGGATTGTGGCGCTAACATGATATGAATCTGGTGTATTGAATGTGACTGAATTTGTTCTTCCGTGTGTGTGCGAGGGAGAGAACAGACGAAGACGTGAGGAGGAACTTCTGGTAACTTTTACAACACAACTAGGTTTCATCGGAAAAAGAAAGAAAAGAAAATCAAAATGGGGTTCATACCAGAAGGCGTAACGGAGAAAACACACCTGTGGTGGGACACGTTTAACAGGAAGGTTCATGAACCCAGATCTCAACGCAAGCTTGTGTTAGTGATTGTGTGCATTGCCCTGCTTCTAGATAACATGCTGTACATGGTGATCGTTCCTATCATACCGATCTATCTTAGAGAGCTACGTGGGTTTTCTTCTGAACCCGTGAAAACAACGAATATTTCATATTATTACGTTCAGGTGACGACGCCCGTTACGCTAAGTAATGGAACTGTATATAACATGTCAATAGAAGAAAGGAGAAGAATTCTAGATTTACCTCCACCCCCAATAACGTACGGAAACGAGGGGGGCGCAATAGGGGTGCTGTTCGCGTCGAAAGCTATTCTGCAGCTGTTGGTTAATCCGTTCACTGGTGGATTAATAGACAGGATCGGATACGATATACCAATGGTGATAGGACTAGTCATAATGTTCCTGTCAACGACTGTGTTCGCGTTTGGACAAAGTTACTGGGTGCTGTTTCTTGCTAGGAGTCTTCAGGGACTCGGGTCTGCTTTCGCTGATACTTCCGGACTGGCCATGATAGCTGACCGCTTCACAGAGGAAAACGAAAGAACGAAAGCTCTTGGTATAGCCCTGGCGTTTATTTCCTTCGGGTGCCTCTTTGCCCCACCGTTTGGAGGCATCCTGTACGAGTTCGCTGGGAAAATACTCCCATTTTTGGTGCTTGCAATGGTGTGTTTAATGGACGGTATCCTCATGCTGCTTGTCATGAAACCAGTGAGGTTAGAAAGGGCAGCAATACCCCGGGAAGAGCGGCCAAAGGGCACCCCTATCTACCGGCTTCTCCTTGACCCCTACATCGCGGCCACCGCGGGAGCATTGGCTATGTCTAACGTGTCCTTGGCCTTCCTGGAACCCACCATATCCCTGTGGATGAAGGATACCCTTGGGTCCGATGAGTGGGAGATCGGGTTCGTCTGGCTTCCGGCTTTCATTCCTCACATCTGCGGCGTATACCTGACTGTACGTCTCGCCCGCTCGCACCCGCAATACCAATGGCTCTTGGCTTCCGTCGGTCTGGCCATGGAAGGAATCTTCTGTCTCGGCATCCCGTTCGCCAAATCGTTCGGAGTCGTCATCGTTCCGATCATGGGCATCTGCTTCGGAATCGCGCTCGTCGACACGGCCCTGTTGCCGACGCTAGGTTACCTAGTCGACGTACGCCACGTATCCGTATACGGAAGCGTGTACGCCATCGCAGACATCTCCTACTCGCTGGCGTACGCATTCGGACCAATCGTCGCCGGATCTATCGTACACGACATCGGATTCATGTGGCTCAACGTGGGGATATTCTTTAGCAACATACTGTATGCCCCCCTCTTGCTCTCGCTACGGAACATCTACAAATACAAGCCGTTCGAGAATGAATGTGATATGTTAGTCGACGACCCACCCATGAAGCAATATCAAACCTACATGCAAAATGGCGGTGTTGACGGGAAACCAACGCAATTCAACGGCGACGCGACGAACCATCTGGAAATCAAAAAGAAACAACCACAATATAGCGGTGAAATCGACTGTTATCCTCCGCAACATGAAGCTGATTATCTCTATTCCAATGACTCCTCGTCGTACTACCAACGTTAAAACCCGCGAGGCGTGTCGAGACTGCGTTGTACAAACTGCACTGTCATGGGTGAAGAGTGATAACGTTGAAGGAAAATAACGTGTTAAATGAATTGGGATGTATCACTTGGCATCGCAATGCTATACCGGCGAACTCAAATGGTGATTAATATGAAGCGAGTGCACGTTGGGAACTTTGAGACAGTCCGATTCTTCGTGACATTCTATAGATACAATAGCATGATAATCTCTGACTCCTGAAATTAAAACATGTGAGTTATGGCGATGAAGTGTCGAACTGTTATATTTACATTGTCACTCGTGTGCTTGGAGAATGTGTATTCCAAAGCGTGTTTGTTTAACAGGAAATAGTGGCAATAACGTGAAGTCATCACTGTCTACTTACAATTCACCAGACCCACAGTATCACTTGAAAATATAGGCTTTCTGTATCTTATAAATATTACGCGTAATGAAAGCTAGGAATGCAACTTAGACAATCCACATGGGAAAGTACATAGTGCATATGACAATATGTTTTACATATCATTTGAAATTGTATATTTTGACACAAAGCTTGGTACATAACGCGTATATTGCAGTTCACCTTTAAAGCAATTTATTTTTCTATGCCGCACGTTTAATTTGTAGAGTACTACAAAGGTATACTAGTATATAATAAATGTTAGAATTTATCTTCAGTTGCTCACCAAATATGTGATCAATGATGGCAACGTAAAACATGCTATTCATGTTAACTACCGTATTGTTACAAGAAAATAAATAAATACAGGTATTAAATGAATTTATGAGAAATTTATGATGAAATATACACATAGTATCGACACAAATACGAGAGTATGTTCTTTAAATTTAAATTTATGCTAAATTATATATTTATGTGACTTTCCCTCTTCTTCTTATGTTTCTTGTGAATCTGTATTTTCAGTGAACGTACGATATGTTCCTGGAGTAGTTTCATTGTCTATTAGTTTTAGTTTTTATTCTTCAATTTGCACATAGAATGATATGTGCGCGAGATGAACATACCGGACTCGCACAAGACATAATTAATAATTTATTATAATTACAAACCTACCACTTTCGCATAGGGGACGAGCGATTGGATATATGAGGGTTGTTGGATTGACTCGTGGGTGTTTGGCTCTCCGTCCGTAGGTAAGCTTTTAGAACTTTCTCTTTGATCTTCGTTGTACTTATTTTAGAAGGATCAAACATTACATGCTACTATCCGTGAATTATCATAGAATACGTTGACGTGTTAAATAATCATGTTTACTGTAGATACGTTTTTTTCCATGTTGCATTTACATTGTTGATACAAGTGATTATAAACAAATGTGATTTGTATATTGTTAGATTATGCCGTTATATGTTATAGAGTTCCTTAACAAAAATAGGATCAATTATACAATCTTGGTGACAGTATAATTTATGAAAGCGCAATAAATATCTGTTTTAACAGAATATTATTTGTATGTATTTGATTCTTTCAAGTCTATGATGAGTCGCCCCTACTGGACCAAACTTTTGTATACGACTATTTCCATAAAACGAATGTATTTGAATATATGTCTATTTTCTATAGTATTTATACTAAGACATTAACAAATGGGGTGTTTTAATTTGAATTTGTTTAACTGTTAGAGCGGCAACATTTACCAGAAATGTTTAACTAGGAATTCACAGTATCGAAAATAGGAATGATACATACACATATATATGTATATCCAGCACATTTACGAGCATACAAATTCATTATGTTCTCGTTCAATACACATAATCACGTATGTACACGTATGTTGTGTTTTCCCCCATAAAGTAGTTTTGTTTGCATAATTACTAATCATGATATTAGTTGAAAATGTTAAATAAAATAACAAAAATAATAAAATAATTACAGCGATGTCTTACGGCGTAAGCGTGTGTCAATAAATAATCCTAAGTAAAATTAATTGTAATGTAAAAATTCAATTTATGCAAATTATTAGACATAATTATACAATGTTACGTTGATATTGCAATTCAATTGTTTGTTAGTACAGATACTAGCTTTTAATTTATTAACACGAATTCGGTTATTTATATGTGATGTAAATATATACCAGTATTTAATACATATAAATACTTACTATGTGTCATTCTCTGAAAAAGACAACCATGGACAAACGCAAAATCCGAATTCAATGTTAAGACATTTTTATTTATCAAATCAAATACTAGTACATAATTATAACCTTGAGAGCGTAATAACAGTTATTAATATTTATACAAACAATTAAACAACTACCAACATGTTACCGTGACAATATTGCTTATTTTTTTCTCCATTTAAACATTTTTCAAATTTATCAAATTATTTTCTGATTATTGCATACATTCATTTAGTAGATATTAATGGGTATTTGATAGAATTGTATTGTCATTAATGGTATATTACGCTATGAAAATGTATATAAAATATATTTATGTGTATACATAATTGCATAATATCAACACTTCTCCTACCTAAACTAGCTAATGCTTATTATATTTTTTAGTAGTAAAAAGATATTAAATTAATATTAATATTATACTTGGTTATATTAATTATTACATTTTGCAATATCTCTGGTAACGGGACAGACAAACTCAACTTATATTTTAAGTATTTCATCAAGTTTACTGCAAGGTTTATATAAGTAAAATGCATATTTCTATTGAGTATGGAAATACAAGTTAAATTGTACACCACTATCTGCAATTATGTGAAGGTACAATGACAAGAATTATGTTTTTCAATATGGCCGCCTCTACTTCACTACCATGTTTCAAACGTAGAATGCCAAACTGCTTTATAATGTGTATGTTTTGCCAAGCCAGGGGCCTATTCTCGAAACTTTCTTACGATCACGATCGTAAGGTTATCTTAAGCATTTAAGAAGATCCCCTACGAAAACATTACACCCTATTCTCGAAACGTTCTTATCTCGTTTTTGACTAAAATCAACTTACGAAAGGTTTACGCGACTCGAGCGTTTCACAATGGCAGCAGCCGACACACGACTGAATATATTTTGAAGCTGGGGAGCGTGTTTCGTGACATACCCACAGTTGTATACATGCGCTATATCCTAGATGAATACATAGCATGATTTCTATGCCATAATAATATGTCCCGGGGTCCTAGTACGTGTTGGCGATTTCGTATACCGCTGCCTGTCTGTTGATCATAAACATTTGCCAAGGGAAGTCACTCTTGATCACATTGTGATGGATTATATGAGCGCTTTTTTCAATATTATTAGATCGAAATCTAATCGGCATTGTTAGGCTATATCCATAATTGTTGATATAATTTGGAAGTTAACAGCTGGTTTGTAACCATAATATTGAGCCCTGTTGTGTTTCAAATGATTTTCTTTCTTGCTACGAACTTTTTAAGAACAGTTTACGACTGGTATATCCTGTCTTAAGATTTACGTAAATGTTAAGAAGATTTTACACTAAGAACGTTCCGAGAATACCAAATTGTGCCGTTCGTAGGGCTAAGAAGATGTTACACACGTTCTTAGTCTAAGAAGACTTTAAGAACGTTTCGAGAATAGGCCCCCATGTCTGTAGCTTCGTCCCGTGACCCATCATACCAAATGCCTTACTTTTAATGTCCCTGCTTAGTGCTCAGTATTACATGGAATAAGTAAGGAGTCGTCAGCTTGGAGACTATAGTGTGTCTAAGTGGGATCCAAATGGGGCATGCTATTCCAGAGAGTTAGCACAATACACTGTTGGAAACCCTGGCTACTATACAAGGTAGGCAAGAACAAAATATGCAAATCGTGATATGACTGGAATAAACATGAAAGCTGTTTTAAAAACCCAATTCAACAAAACAAACTTTGCAAAGTTAGATACAAAAATAATGTTGCGTCAATTTCAACATTATTCGACTTGTTCCATCTTAAATATCGTCTAATAACCATTCTACTTCTTCATCAACGTTCTGTTCTATCATCCTACTATTTAAACTATTAATATTTTCATTATATACATCTCGTTCCGTCTTCCCATGTGCACTACAGTTTAGAATAGCCACCCTTTCTTCATACACCAGTTCTATTTCCCCATGATTATCCTTTCAATTCCTTGTCATCTACACTCTCATTGCAAGAATATTGTCATGGTTTTGATGTTCTTCCTTTCTAAAGTCTGTATTTATAAATCATCAAATATGCCTTAAATAATATATACTGTTACCAAAGTATGTCTCTGCTGTTAACAATATAATGCAAGCCTCAAAAGAATGCATGCACCAAACTGAGGTATCAATATTGTGCAGCTGTCTTCAGCCAAATTAAGTTTATTCAACAGTTGTTAATGGTATAAATAATAATGACTGAAACCTTATTTAAGAATAACAATCTATGTTGCTGTCGACACTATGTCTGTGCTGGTCTGGACAATATGTCTGCGCTGTTACCTATTAATTGCAACATGAATACAATTACTCCAAACTTATATTGTGATTAAGAAGTGTTGTCTGAATAATTGTCTGTGCTGTTATTAGGATTGTCTGTCGTGTTACCTTTTGAAGGTTTTTCTCAGCACAGACACGTAACTAGAAATGTATGTAATGACATCTCCATGTCACACATTAACATAAACAAATTAGATTTCAACCTAACTGTCCATGATTCCCATGAAATGACACATTATTCAAAACGAGTTTTGTCGTAAAAACTTTCCGGTAACAGGATAGACTAAAATGACTAAATAATGTCTTCGCTAATCGTTATGACACATTAAAGAAATAGGCTAAAGTTGATTATAATGTTCACTTGTGACCAAGAAATATATTCATTAGATTAAATGGTTGCCAGCCTCAATGGTCAGATAATATGGACTGGTCATCCGAGTCCGAGGCTCAGCGACCGCTACATGGAATACTGATAGGTCAGGTCAGTAGCAGGTGATTTGTATTCCTACACATGACGAGACAGTATCACGTCGTTAAACCGGATGAACAAGCGCAATATCAATGTAAACCCATTTGATTTTTAGCTCTTTTACATGGCGTCATCAAGATTACGCAGAATTTCTGCAACATCTGATATTTCGGTGGTCATTAGATTTTTCTATTTTGGGAATCCATGAAATTTGTTTCGAAAGTAATATCAAATTAAACGTAGTAATTCCATTATGAGCGAGAGCATATACTGCTAGATTAGTGTTGGTGTCACATATTAAGCATTTAAGGATTGCGTTTTCTTATCGACTCGTTAATCATGCACGCGTATCGTGATCATAGAGAATATTTGGCAAGAACTCGAAGCAAAGATGAATACACTGTCTTCAATACACAGTTTGTCTGTCACATTGATTTCTTGATTTGCCCGATCACGTGAGATCACGTGACCACGTAATGTCGTTCCAACAAACGTAAGGGAATTATAACCGTTAATCAAGCCTGGGGATCTTTCTTTATGAGACTGTCCCAGTTATACATATTACCATTCATATCATACAACGACCTTATCTGATTGTGTTTGCTGGGGAGCGACGCGAACTGGATTATGGGTCACCATACATTTCCGGTGCAATGCCAATACATGGATCTGGCGCTTAGCTATTCACGTATATTCCGAGTATGTCAATGTGTGTACGTACTGGCATATCGTGATTCCTGGAGATAGTAAACAATATTAATTTGTCAACGATGTGAGATAAGAACTAATATGTTGTGCTTGTATGTGAAGGGTATGAGAGAGAGGGAGAGAGATAGATAGAGAGAGATAGAGAGAGAGGGAGAGGAGGATAGAGCGTGAACTGAGAGATAGTGTGAACTGAGATAGTTTGAAATGAAAGAGAGAAAGAGAGAGAGAGAGAGAGAGAGAGAGAGAGAGAGAGAGAGAGATAGGAGCAGAATTCTAGCTGGGACACTGACACGGCTTACAATGTATTTCCTGACAACAATCAACGTTTGAAATCTCTTATTTCATTCAGCTAGATAATTGTATATTAATGACATTATGCAATTCACGATAATTCTCCTACGTAGATCGTACTATAGTATATATACACGATAATCTACACTTGTGGAAAACAATATCAAGATTTCTTCAGATGAAGAACCAACATATAACATACAAATATTCCATATACCGAATATACTTAATAACTTCTTGATGTGTTAGCCAAAAGACATTCTGCAATATTCCCAGTATTATATTAGAAAGCCAGGAAGATATTCACTTATCACTGTTCCAAAATGAAAGGTATTCATTATTATGCTCATAATGCCATTAATTTCGTAGCTTCCTAATGGATGTAAAAGTATTGTCCAGTTTTGACAGCCTATCCATCATCATTGATTAGGGTGCGGATGTTTGCTTCAAGATATGCTTCGCATTCCAATGGTATTGATATTCGTTTGCTTAGCATTGTTTATCAAGAGAAGAAAACTGTCATGCCAATGGATGGAAATCATCACCAAAAGGAAAATATATTTTAGGACAATTTTTAGTACCGAGACGACGTTCTTTGATAAGTTGTGTGCAAACGGAAATTGTGATAGTGCTTTTTTTTCCCCCTCTTCAATATAAGGGTTAGGATATAATGTAAGAGATTTCAGATTGCGTCGTTATTCACTGCCTTAGAATGCATATAGAAAGACAAAACATATTTCAGAACCAGCTATTCTTAGAATATCTTAGAATAATCTGTTCGTCTCCATCTTGTATAGTATGTCGGACGATGAAATATGTGTATTCATGACTGCCTGAGAATGAACTATTCTTTAGACTGCATATAATGAATGACTTTGTTTCATAGCGTTTCTGAACTGCTTTATAAGAATGTATAGACTGGCTATAGGGGAAGAATCGTTCTGAACTCTGTTAGCATGTACAGACTAGCAAAGACCCTTTGTAGAAAGATCCAGTCGTTCATGAATGCCTTAAAATAATCTGTTCGGCTCCATCTTGCATGTCCGACGATGAAATATTTGTATTCATGACTGCCTTAGAATTCATAGACTAGAGAAATACTTTACATTTCATAATGGGTCACTCTGTACCGTCTTAGAATAATCTGCTCTTCTTCATCTTGCAAGCAATATGATGAAAGATTTGTATTGGCTGGGAGAAGACATAGTAAATACATCCTTCAAGAGCGCTCACAATACGGATGCGTACTCGTCGAGTCCCGGAAATTACAGAGTCGAGTGTTCGTATAATCTATAGTTTCCTTGTGGGTAACTGAGCGTGTGTATTTTTATACGTAACTAATCTCACAGTTCTTTGTCAGGGACGTAGTATATTATCCATGGTAATCGTGCTCAAGAGCGGAATTATGAAAACATATTTACAGGAGAAAGGAGGGGAAAGCATTCGAAGAAGAACGTTGTAAGAATGGACACACAAGTACAAGATCTATGTACTCGAGGAATATTGGCCAGAGAAGAAATGAGACCTCTACAGTACACACATATCCAAGAAGAGTAGGCTTTGTGATCAGTAGAGAGCGTAGTGGATAATTAAAACCGGAAGTGCCGAGCAACTAGACTTTAACCCCATACCTGTTGGAATAGGAGTAATCATTGTTCTTTAGGGCATCTCCTGTTTCGTCCATTATGAAAAGAGTTAAATAGATTATTTTTTAAATCTGGTTTTGTTTCACGTGCTAATGAACCATGACGAATGCGTTCAGAACATGTTTTGGTGATCGCAATAAAACATCGATTCGTAAAATTGATAAATTTGAGGTAAATGAGTGTATTACACAATACTGGCTTCCACACGGGAGGTAACTCCATCATGGTCTGATGATATATTAGCATTTAGTCCTGCCATGGTAGATTCGCCACAGCTAAAAAAAAAGGTTATGTGTCCGGGACAGAAAACCTAACGTGGATGCTCAACAACAAACCAGAACACCTGGTTCCGTATGCACAAACGTAGTTCAATCACAGTTTAGGCTAACCCAGGTTTAAGCGATGAGTTATACTACTGTTGGCATGCACAAACCCTAACCCTAACCCTTAAACCAAGGATTAACTAAGCTACGCATTGTGAAGAAGGTTACGAAACATGTTTTGGGTACATTTTTCACTATCAACACATTTTGCATTTAATTGAGATTTTAAATGGACTATGACGATGTGAGTGGAGCACGAACTCGTACTAACAAATAGTTCGTCACCTAGAGGTTATGTCTCAGGCTATGGACAGTTTTCAAATACTTCGTGTCATGGATTTCTGTTGCGAATTATAAGCTAGCGTGTCCTTGTTTTTCTATGTCCAGTTTATTAACACGTGTTGAAAAATATATCACAGAAATCTTCGGAACATCGCACAGTGCAGTGGTATTTTTGTTACTTCTATTATTTTGTGTAATATTAAAAATACAGTTGCGCGTTGCCACGTTACTCATGAGAGTTAGTTGCCTTACGAAACTAGAAAATTCAGTGACATCGAGAGAAAAAATCCACGTTGACAATGTGTCCAAATTTTCAATTCATGCAAAAACACCTTTCTCGATTTCAGATTTGTAGAAAAGAAATAAACCTTTACAATCTGTTTTTCATCCATTTGACAAGCTAGTTTTCGACATTTACAACAGAAGGTGCGTTTACGCCAATCAAGATACGTGTCATTTTGACAATTGTTTTGAGTGATATTGCAACTGTTCGCAGCTTTCTAATCAATTCGTTTCCACTTCGTCGCGCCGTGAATTTTTCTGTTGAAGTAGTAAGTTGATCAGGCATTCTCATTTAAAATAAGTGACTGAAATGAACAAGTAATGTGTGTCCTTTGAACAGCATGTCCTTAAAAGCCACACTATATTTCTAGAATAACTGGTTTTTTTCTTTCTGATCTGCACATTTTTAGAAATCTGAGTAATTGGACTACGGTGGCGTATTATGATTAATGATTTCCTTATTTTTGGTGTGGAAATTATATCAATTGAAATGGTTCCTTACTGACGTGGGTGTGAATTGTGTGGGTTTAATGGGCGGTGGGTAAGACAATGAGTAGAGGTGGGGAAAAGTGACAAGTAGACATTGTGTAATATTCAATGAAGAAGTTAAATATGATACGAAGACATATTCGTAAAATATCTATGTTAATAATGCAAAAATAGTGCTCAGAACATAACAGAACAGAACTGTTATTCGTTCGATTTGTTAGCTATATGCACAGCATATGAGGCACATAAAACAAATATACAAGTTCAAAAGGCGGAAGGGTTTAAATGATGAGACATAACGTATATTACACACGTATATGGTACGTATTAACGAACGCCAACTAATCAGTATACATGAATGATAGTACGTAGAAAGAAAGTCATCGTATCAGCAATACACTTTACGTGAAAGTAGACTACAGTAGTCATGAATGTACGCACTATCTCTCTATACATACGATACAGTACCACTTTTTACGTCATTGTCAATAAACCCAGGTATCATTAATGCTTTGCTATTGACATATATTGGATAACACTGCCAAAAGCCAAACCTCAAGACGGAAATCCCTGTCACGTTGTCCACATAATCATATTGTAATTGCCACGTCGCTTCCGAAATAACTGTCTATATGAAGATGTCGATTCACCAGGTGAGGCTGACTATACCTGTGTAGTGATTAGAGACCTGTCTGTTCTTATCCTTCTATATCTGTCACTGATAAACCTATAACGAATTATATATGTTTAATAACGTCATTATGTCGGATATAGATACTAATAGTGTACGACTATCTGTCACACGGAGACCGTATTAGGATCTATGTATAGCGTATTAGACTCGTTTCCATCGAATATCAGCGTGATAGCCTTCGTGAATTCTTTTCTATCTTACTATGCGCCAGACTTATTTAAATAACATCATCTCGATTTCTTCCTGGTGAAATGATATGCCTACTTTCTCTTATATATTTCCTCCATTTTTAAAAATAATTAGTATTTAATTAATTTAATTATTTCTTTGGAAAGGGGGGTGGGGGTGGGGATGTAGGGGGGTGGTGGAGGGGGGTGGTGGATCTGTGTGTGTATCCAGATGTAGGTTATGTAAATAATTGTGATAGAACATCACGCTAGGAGACAGGGCATCCGGTGTGGATCACGGCCAAGCAATGTCTCCGCAATGAGATGAACAACTTGATCCCCTTACAGCTCAACCAATCTTGTCAAAAAATTACAGATCAGATCAATTTAATCAAATAGTACATCAAGGGCATTACGACCCATTCTATCAGGAACATGATACTATTAATTATTATGTAACAACTCAAAAACATGTGTATAATTGTAATGCATGTTTCTATATCACATATACAGTAACACATTCAATAGAAATAACCCTCCAAAATAAAATCATGGCATGAATGTTTTTATTTGTAAAAAGGCCACCGTCTAAGGACGCAAAATGCATCTCTCAAATGCATTAATAGCATATACATAATCGGCCTTGAATTGAGGTATTTTACTACAGCTCAGCCAAGTGTGATAATTTACAATCTCCGTAGACTTCCACAGTCATTTACGATGCCATGTTAATCTAACTATACGTATTATCTTTGGCGGGATTTGGATCCAGCTTATATCTGGCGAAGGTCGTTTCTTTTATTAGAGGGTCACACTCAGCGACTTGAATGCAAGAGTACCAATTTCAGGGCGTAATTGCTATATTTTAGACATGGTATGCCCTTTGTAGTATTTTACCAAGTAGATGGAACTGCCTTCAAAGGGAAGTCAGTCAACCTAAATATTAATATTGAATCATATTTCGTCTTACTATAAATATACTATACATTGCTTATGTTTCAAGTCGTGCCAGAAAAATAGGCATACTACGTTAATGACATTTCAAATCTTGCCATAATAATACTAAGTTTATATTTCAAGTCGTGCTGGCTATCGTTTCTCGAAGCTCATATCTACTACGAGAGGATAAGGACTCTCGTAGCTTTCTTACATAGGGATCGTGCAGTTACGAGAGCGCTATGCTCTTATAGTGGATAAGAGAGCTTCGAAAAACGATGCCCTGCCTAGTCAGTCGTGCCTAAAACAATACCATACGCTGATGATATTTCAAGTCAGTCGGGGCCTAAAACAATACCATACGCTGATGATATTTCAAGTCAGTCGTGCCTAAAACAATACCATACGCTGATGATATTTCAAGTTGTGCCAGAATAATATATTGCCTAAAACAATATGCCTAAAACTACTATCCGCTGATGATAGTTCAAGTTGTGCTAGGATAAAACAACATTGATGATATTTCAAGTCATACCAGTTGTATACGTTACTACGTTGGTGATAGTTCAAGTAAGTCGTGCATAAACTAATACCATTGTGATGTCGCGAGTTTACAGGGTTTTTCCTTATGTCATGTTATAACACTATGTTATATTAATTTTCAAACAAATGGAAATTGAACATTTTGTCATTTAACCCGAATGTATAAATATATAGATATGACCATTGAACACGATTCAACTGATGAGTCCCGTCACACAAAAATTGGCAGACTCGCTGTCGTTCGTATTTCATTAAAATTCCACGCCACGTTTTACCGCTGCCATTGCAATAACTTAGCATGTATTGCATTTCGGATTGGAATATTGGTGGATTATAGGTCTAAGTAAATACTGGTACATCAGGTAAGTGTACATGTAGTTCGTTTGTTAGATTAAGAATCCACGGATTACTATTTGTAAGTTTTCCAAGCAAGCACAGTTGTATTCGTTTAGCAACGAATTTCGCAGGGAACCGAGACATTTTTGATTGACCTGCAAATATGTGTTGGCAACTTTATACGTTGAATTGTCAGTGTTTTAAAAAGTAAAAAAAGTTAAAAAAGTAAAAAAATGACCTGCCATCGATAAATAAGTTCATTTTCCGGGAAAGTCCATGCAGATGAGAAGTCATCGCCATTTTCAAAACAAACGATTGTTATATATCCGTCAAGTAAAATGACGTAATTGCGATAGGTTTGCGTGGCATTTCATGCCTGAAAGCGAGGATTCTTGCAAATATTGCTCTGTATATTAGTATTCCATATGACCAATAATAATAAATGGGCATAGGTAAAAACACCAATGTATATGAGGATTTTAACATTTTATGTTTATGAAATGACCTACAGATAGCTCAAGCAGAATATTCGTTTCTATTGTATATTGCTAAGTAGAACTTGCGAATATTCATGCAGATCGTCGTAGATAATGTGTAATGTACTATTCGATGGCGGTCATCATGACGTCACAGTGAAGTATGAGCTGAAATGTATTTGCTACGGCTAACCCGGGTTGTAGGATAGGGTGGGGCAAGACGCCCTAAGTAAGAACTCACATATTTCCCTTTTACAAGGAGTAATCAGAACACCAACACTTGCTATAGATTGGTATATTGTTTATCTAATATATATGTTAGTCAATGTATAAAATCAGTCAATTTGTAAACATACTTAATCAATAAATATTACATAATGTACACAGTGTTCCTATTATTTCACACAAATCTTTTCTCCAAATTCAGTGGCTGATAATCCAAGCAATTACTAAATCTGACATTGTTTTACCTCACCAATATCATTTCATTCAATCTGTCAAATAAAGGGGCTGATATTTCAGTCAATTTGTAAAATGCCTGAAAATTTCAGGCAATTTATAAATTGACCGAGTGAATCAGACAATTTGTAAAATGACTGAAAATTTCAGGCATTTTACACATTGCCTGATTTTAGACATGGAGTGCAACACATATAGGGCGTGTTACTTGTGGCGAGATTACTTTCTTCCGGGGAATAGCTTAATTAACTCGATGTCGTCAAAACCATTGCGAATGCGCATTCTATTTTGTCTTGTGGGTTCTAATGGCGGTATGCACACATGCAGGAATCTGTATGTGGAAACGTCATGTTTTATACGCGCTCTCTGCATATTCTTAACATTATATAGTACCGGGTTCTGATGCTATTTGTTAATTTACTTTTAGTTATTATTATATTTAGAGTTATACATATTATTCATTGAAATATATTATTTGTCTATATTGTAAACATAGATATGATGAACCTCCTTAGACAGCTGTTACCAAGTAGGCTGGGTATCGTTTCTCGAAGTTCTCTTAGCCGCTAAGGGACCATAACACTATCTTTGCCGATAGATAATACATTGCTAAGAGAGTGCTATGGTCCCTTAGCGGCTA
>JAUTBR010161764.1:0-13762 GCA_032361205.1 Pseudorimula midatlantica
GAGAGAGAGAGAGAGAGAGAGAGAGAGAGAGAGAGAGAGAGAGAGAGAGATGGAGAGAGATGGAGAGAGATGGAGAGCTAGTGAGAGAGACAAGAGAGGGAGGGAAACAGATGGAGGAGAGAGAGATTGAGAAAGAGAGAGAGGAGAAGGGATGGGGAATGCGGAGTAAGTGGACAGAAACAAGGAGAAGAAAGGCCTAACGAAAGACAGACATATTAGGCGGTCCAGTTATTTCTCTTATAATCTATAGTTTTGCATATTCAAAGAGTAAACTTCGTAGTGTATTTTATCCTGTCAAGATCTCCAATGTAATCCCAGCACAGCATCTAATCAACTACTCGTAGCATATTTTGGACATTTTATCATTTTGTCAATAGGAAGATTGTAAAGCTATCAGTCGCCTTCTGGGTCTAGAATGAAACCTTTCACAAAAGCCCGCTCATACAGGAATGTAGATGAATTCGTCAGCTGACGAGATGCAAGTCCGTGAGTTTATATGGTGTAGTGTGAGATGATAGTGGCGAAATCCGCAGATTCACAACCATCAAATACTAGTATTACGAGCAATGCTTCATTGATCAAGACATTACAAAGGATGTTGGTATCGTTTCTCGAAGCTCTCTCAGCCGCTAAGGGACCATGGCACTCTCTTAGCAATGCATTAGCTATCGGCACAGAGGGTGCTATGGTCCCTTAGCGGCTAAGAGAGCTTCGAGAAACGATACCCAGAGCTGGAAAATCGACCTGAGTATACAGTGGTATATCTAGACCACAAAACTAGCGTGTTCTGTAGCGTTGGAATCCTGGTTAACCAATGAATACTTCACTCTTGCCTAAGGGCCTACCTATACAATTTTCTTTATAAAATATTGGTAAATTTTTAATTCATTGATTTGTTTTATATTTTACTATTCAATGCTTCAGGGAAATCAATACAAATGGAGGAGCCAATGTAAATTATATATTAGTATTATTTAGATTTTCACGTCCTGGACAGTGGATAATCAGTTCAATTTTATAATATTGATGTTCTTTCGTACAAACCATTAATTTATTGATGAATGAAAACATTACGTGTACATGATAAATAGTTAATAGTTATATATCATTCCAACATTGATTTGTATAAGTAAATAAAAAGTATCTCTGTGTGGTTCAGTTATTTCTATTAAGATATCTTCATGACATCTCCATTAGCAATACTTCAACCGCCTTTAATGATGTACCATTGTCGGTGTATTTTAATTATGATGGGTTTTTTTAATGTTTATCTTCTGGTTGGCGATTGTTAAGAGAGGTGGAGGGTTTCTTGATGCCTGTAAAATATTAATGCTATCAATATATTCATTAACGTGTATGTGTTTAGCGAACACAAATCAGAAGACACACTTCCATGTTGATGCATGGTTGATTGCATGGACATTAATATTTATACTTCCTGAGGGGAAAACGTAAATAGATTCATTCGGAATGGGCATCGAGATGAAGTATTCAAATTTTGAATTCTGTTCTTTTGCCCTCAAACCTTTTTGGCTCGATGCCCATTTAAGTGTTCGACATCCTTTCTCCATTTACATAAATTAACATATAAAGGGACGTTGTGTTCAATGGTTTGGAATAACTGACAACATTTAAACGAAAAGAAATATTGAAAGTAAGCTTAAATCTGTTGAAACCTTCTGGGAAAACTTAATTTGCTCAGAACTTTCTAAGAAATATCTATTGGCCATGCATTATATTTTTAAAGTCTCGCAACATCACCAGTTTACAAAATGACGTCAAGATCCGAATTGTACAAATATCTCATGACAGTATACAGTATACAGTAGTTGTTTTTCAGAAGATATATTATAATTGTCAAGCGGTCTTGCAGGATACATGCATGTGTTGATGTTGCCTCTGCCTGTGTGGGTGTACATGTATCAGTTGCCCGACGGCAATATCCTCCCACTGTCGTGTATAATGAGTTCATCCATCGTGATGTTCATATGCTTCCGGAGTCTATTCTGATACCACCAGAATCGTGATAACCGGAAACCCACGGTGCCCAGCTTATCTCTATGTCGATTGCTTGACATCTAAATCTAAGATATTAATCACCGGCTGTTCTAAATCACAGACATATAATTGATTGTTTAGTCATCTAGCACAACACGTTTCACCTTGTCCCAAGATATATTGAGATACAGCTTGAATAGTGTTACCATTTGAAGATTAAAAAGAGAAAAACTGAAAACATTGTCAGACTCTTCTGCACATAAAGTAAACTTGTAATGAGGGGCGATGTCCTGGGGGATTAGGGAATGTTCTATGAGGGGATTTTGTCCTGAGTTGTTATGTCAGATTTCTGCATCATTTTGTATGGAGTTGGGTATCGTTTCTCAAAGCTCTCTTAGTCGCTAAGGGACCATAGCGCTCTCTTTGTCGATAGCTAATACATTGCTAAGAGAATGCTATGGTCCCTTAGCGGCTAAGAGAGCTTCGAGAAACGTATACCTGGATTGTGCACTTACGCGAGCGCTATGGTCTCATAGTGGATATGAGAGCTTCGAGAAACGATACCCTGATGTCTTGTTCTGTTGTAGAGTTCAAACCCATGTTGACAAGACACACTGACATTGGTGTACTTAGCCTGCATGTACTGGTGATTAGATTATACCTGGATGCTGCACTCAAGCTGGATTCTGTGTCTGATGCCCATTGTTATTAGGGATGATTCCATTGAGTAGACCAGAACTAATCCAATGTAGAGCTGTATGTATGAGATCACCCGTTATTTCACTCCATGCATTGCGGAATGTGACATTCATAATCATATTACAACGTAGTAATACGGGTAATCCAAGCACGCGGTAGAACTACTTTGTTACTCACTTACACGCAATGGAACTCACATGAGCCCTTCAATTACGTGAGGGAAGCTGCATTTCAATATATATTTTCTCATTTTATTCTTGTTCAACAAATGGGATATAATGTTAATATGATAAATTAACACATGCAAATGTTCAACAGAGTAAATAATGAATCTTTATTTATCATAAAAATATTAATAATAACGTGAACAAGCCTTCACAGGAACGTCATCCCGTCAACGTTATGAACAGCGTTAACGTCGAATGAATCGCTATGTTCACGTGTATTATCTTTGAACATATAGCCATAACCAGTCTACTTCATTAAGTTGTATAGTATTAGTTCATGAAAGCATAGATACAATAACTTATAATGTCCTCGTTGTGAAATACATTTACTAGTATAAGAAATACTCGTCGCCGTACAGCGTTGAGCTTCACCATGATTTAGTCATCACAATAAAAGTGTCTGTCTTATATTCGTAGAACTGTACAGTACATCTTCCTTCAGTGTAATAACGTTGTAAAATTATGCGGAGATATATCGGATTGTCATAGTAGACCATCCTTTACCAATACCTCATAGAATTTCAGTACCATCATTCAATGAATACATTGAGTGGGTCGCCCTGAGAGAAAGAGGATGATGAGTATTGTAGAGACAAAATGTACGTCTATATTTGATAGAACGAACCGTCATACATTTGTCGAGTAATAATGCATGAACCTCGTATAACTTCGCATATCCATCGATATATTTATATGTCTGGGCAAATATATCAACTTTTCCATAACTATCGCCGCAGCCAAGATGAATTGAATATACTCTAACCCTAAGAGGGTCTAAATACAATTGTAGTAATCTGCCAGACAGTCTTTCATGGACCATCATGACGAGTTCACAGAGGTTGAGATAAATAGTTCGCTCTCGATCAGTGATGAAGTTACGTACACGTGGCAGTGTCAATTGTCTATCACAGTAAATGTAATGTTGGCTATTGAAATAAACCTTTACTGTAGTCTTACTAGTTGAACTAAATTGCATCGTTATTAGATGGAGGGAAATAGGTTCGTTGTTGATTTGAAGCAGCTATAAGTCTATGGTATCAAATCAGTATTCCATTGATGTCAATACCTACTAGTATATCGAATCTATTTTGATCACATATCCTTGTCATTGTTGACACCATCGACATAAATCATCAAATGGCATACGAAAGTCTACGAGTTGCCACATTAAGAATGGCACCAGCGCTTTTAATACATTCATCTTTCAATCCTATTCGGTTTTCCGTTCATTTCCGAAGTTCGCCAAAATTATCTGGACGGGGTTGTTAGCTTATGAAGACAGATTCAAACACTCATATTTGTCAGCTTACCAGGATATATTTGGTCTTCCTTGGAATTAATATTGACGGGTCAGCGAGCATTTCTATAACCGGCACATACACTTAGTACTCCTATGACCCAGACAAATTAATACGTTCTTGTAGAGAGACCTTCTACCTACTTGACATCATATAGCTAACCCCATTGCTGAGCTGCTGATTACTCTGAATACCAGGCCTACTATAGTAGTTTAATTAATTAAATAGTAGATGACTTCTTGCAATAGTTTCGTCACACAAAGTAAAATAATAATAATCTCCAAAAATAGTATAGTTGCAAGAAAAACGTCTAAGCCGTGTATGAGACATTCTAAATATAACATACTATAGTATTCTTCAAATCCAGTCTGTCAATAAATTGCCATTTTATTTAATTATTTGTCCGGACAAATATTAAAATATGATGAAGTATTCATAGAATGATTGAATTATTTATGTAAATGTAATAGTAGTATCAACTTGACCAATAATATAGCATAGAAAATTTGATATCATAGGAAATAAGACAATCCACTAACAGTTAAGGGAGAGTATGCTTGATTAGAATGTTATCAAAGAACCACAATTAATTAATTGGATCAATGTGTTGAATTTATCTCTATCCCTGCTGGATTAGGCACAGGCACATATATTTAGGGCATCTGTGGTTGCCCCCAGCATGGAGAGTTTTAAACGTGGATATTTTGTGCTTATCATTGCCAAATCCTTGATACTTTAAATAAATAAACCAACGTATGCTATCATGTTTATACTAGTATCATTATGCTCTCGTTGAATACTCGTCTCACTTACTACCAGTGCAGTCTGATGAAGTACATTTCTAAATCTTAATACAGCATAACTTTATATAATATTCAAATATATCAGATTTATTCAGTTCACATAATATAGTATGCCCGGGAGATTAATGTGTCTGGGACAGTTTCCAATCGTGTTGCATCGATCACTGTAGAAAGGATACATCGAATATCTCCTTGGCTTAATCCCGGCAGAGCCTAAATACATTCCTGTAATCTTCCAGACACTCTTCGATTTCCTAAATATGTCTCTACTAGACAACGGTACGTGTTGTAGGCGTGCGAGGACCTCGTGATGTTGTCGCAGCCGGACACAGTTGATACAGCCGCGCCATCTATTGACAGTGTGATAGCACTGAGTGCTCTTTAATTAATTATATACGTCGATTTCTATCTTAATTTTGATAGCATCTTGCACAGAATGAAATGGTACCGTATTCCTTTGATGAATGTTCTCGCGTAGAAAGTGTCAGCATCATTGATCGGGATCTCTTACCCAATATCCTCGCTGAAATCTCTAGATGCAGGCTTTAGCCTACTTGGAGATAACATGCCAATGAGTAATATAATATGTTGTTCATACGTCATTAAGCGAGTTAATTCTCTGGCCACTGAGATATTGACATTGATTAATAATAATTGAATTAATTATGTAATGGTATACGTAACGTATTGACGAAATGACCCCTGTCGTTGATTTGCGTAATACATCAGAGGGTAATCGCATTGAAGTATGTTCATAGATTTTACAAACCCGACCCGATATCATGGTCCATGCTGATATTCTTCAATTAAATATTCCCGTTCAGTCTTCACGTCATAATAAATAAATATACTGTATATTTTCTATGTTGTAGCTCTTTACAATTAATGGTTATTTAGTTTAAAGGTCTGTATATATTCCATTGTCAAAATGCCACTGGATTGATTCAAGTAACAACAGTCATCTCTATACTATTATTCTATGGCATTAGGATAAACGTAACAAAGATATCATCTGAGTTTATAGTCTCTTTACCAATGTCCACTCTGGTTCTATCTGAGTTACAGCTGGATATCAATGAAGAAAACTTTAGTCTACTTCTACTTCAATACTTGAAACTCCCAGAATGGGCACTATTTCAAGGCAGTCATTCTACATTCTAAATCGCACGGGTGTCTCCCTGCAATGGCATGTAACATTGCAATCAGTTCAACGGTGGTCCAGATTAATAGATTGTTCATATCGTCTCTGAACGTGGAGAGAATCTTTACTTATTTACTCGCTGGGGGAAGAGGCACGTATGTTTGTAAGCAGTCGAGACTTGTAGACGCCAAATAGGATTCTTCATTGATGGACGGCTTGTAGACGCCAAATAGGATTCTTCATTGATGGACGGTGTGTTATTTAGTGGTTCCATCCACTTCGTCCACGGCAAGCAACGGAATAATTCGAGACGACAACTTTGATCAAGATGTCCCAAACTGCTGTGGTAGCATTAGGCACGTGTGATTGTGTGCCCTGCTCATAACTCACATAATCTTAAACATTGCTCAATACCTCCCTATATATTCCATTAGATCAGTTTCCGAGTCTAATGAAGGCACCAATTGTCACCATATGTTCTACTCATAATTCAAGAGACAACACCTTCCGTTACTCTTTAGTACATGATACAGTTGTTTTATTCAATGTTCACTAATGTGATACATATATACATGTATGTGTATATTGTGGGCTGCATAAATGCAACTGTATATTTCTGGAATAATTATATATTAAACAAGCATGACGTGTATATGTCCTATTCCGATGTAATATATTTAAATATTGGAAACATTTAGAATAAAGAGAATGCTGAAAATATACATTCCATAACATGACATAAAGGTCAAAGAGGTCAATTGTTCATGATTCTCGCATTTCTCTGCAGGTTCGGTAATACAGAACATGGTACAAATCATTGTTCGTGTTAACACAGCATTGCAACTTGGCCAGAAAAATTAAATGATATTTGACTTAACTTAGAGGCCTATACATTGCATGAGTTTTCGAGTTTGTATTCTACCGGTATATAACAGGCATTCTTTTGTTTGCCGCATAAACATAAGGTTTAGGCATATTTTATTGTAGTAATACAAGGATACGTAGATTGAGATTCATCACAGTGCAGCTTCATAAATAACAATTGCATTCTATTCTTATGCATGATTCGTACATTTTATATTCAATTATACAGTTTAAACTTAATGTATTCCACTGGAGTTCTAACACGCTGCCATTATTATTGATATATTATACTCCTTAATCTATAGCGACTGTAGGGCCAACTGTATCAATGTTCTGGAAAGGCGTACTGGGGAAAAAGTAGTTCTTTATTACGAAAAAGCATAGCCGGAGTCTACATCCGTCAGACAACAGACGTGAAGTATGGGCGATTCCCTAGATCAATCCTAACTCTGCCAACACGCTATCACCAGTTCCGTTATTGGCATGTGTCCATGCTGTCATTCGTCAAGTTAACCTTTTGATATTTGTTGCGACATTTCCGTAAGTAGGGACCAGTTCCAACGATAGACGCGCATGGTATTGCATTTACATAAGTAGCAATGCATTTACCATTGAATTAATGTCACTTGATATGTTAATCCCGATCTCGTTTCTGGTGTCATGTAAATCAACTACAATTATCTACAATTGATCCACTTTAAATTAAATTATAGTGAACATTTCTGGTATTAAACTGCTATCCTCTGCGACTCTAGTCTCAACCTTAATGCTAATCATGCTATACTTGGAACATCATTATATTAAATCCTAGTCCGAATAGTTTCTACATGAAAATGAAATATACTGCTATTGAATTCTCTATTTAAAATACGATGCTACTACACGTCATGTGTTAATGCTATTGGACGTCATAGTTTCTACTTTAAATGCAATGCTATTGAATTTCCTAATCCTAACTTGATACGCAATGATATTGCTCCACTTGAACTAAGACTGCTTGAAAGCTTTGCACGACAAGCGTAAATTGAAGAAACTCCGGGATAACGTGTGGGTGTTGCCGGTGTAGACGCGTGAAATCTTTCTATTTCGGAAACCATCATTGCATGTAATAAGGTTTTCTGCTGTGTACTGTGCTTCAGTGTGATAATGCAGTTAATGCCTTATTGAACAACATCACAAAGCTTCCGGTATTGAAGAATGCACGACAAGCCTCCGACTACGCAGTCAATCCTTTCCTGTGTGATTCTGATGTCCTACTGAGGTTACTCGGCTACAGACTGTCACATACTCGGCTGGTTGTCTCATTGCCTGGTTGTCTGTCACATTGTCAGAGACTACAGGGCTGGTTTTCACAGACGGATCTGGTTGTCACATTGTCAGAGACTGCAGAGCTGGTTGTCACAGGTTCAGGTGGTTGTCACATTGTCAGAGACTGCAGCGCTGGTTGTCACAGAAGGATCTGGTTGTCACATTGGCAGAGACTACAGGGCTGGTTGTCACAGAAGGAGCTGGTTGTCACATTGTCAGATACTGCAGAGCTGGTTGTCACAGACTCAGATGGTTGTTACATTGTCAGAGACTGCAGAGCTGGTTGTCAGACTCGTCTGGTTGTCACAACCAGTGAAGTCGAATGACATAAGATTGCGGCAGATATTTCTCAGATGAAAGTTAACCTCTTCTCACAACATGATATATCGATACCCTTATTATTTGGTAGAGTATCTCGGAAACTACACTGTATACTTTATGGAATTAAAATTAAATACATAAAATAAAAGCATTTAAAAAATATGAATATTAAGTATCATCATATTTCAAACTGTCTACGAATAGTGCTTTGGCAGATCAAGTATAGATATAAGTACGATATTGTTATGGGCACATCTGTTATGTTGTGTTTATTGACTACTTTAAAAACATTAAATGCAACTTGAGTACGCTGAAGGACAAACATGTTAAGTAGCATCATCTGTCTGAAAACAACTTCTCCACTTGATGAGTAATAAATCATACAACATCTCATATTTCTATGCGCTGATGACATTTTGCTTGAGACTAATAGTACATTACATGTGTGTATGATAGTCGTAGTATCATGTTCACATCAAACCCTATCCACTAACATACACGTCAGTATACTGCGTACTACGTACTACGCCTCCACTGAAGACGTTTCCAGTGTCCCTGAGATAGCAGTAGATCAAGACCCCGTTGCTCAGAACATTTGTACATACACTTGATTTAAGAACAGTTTTATGGACCCGCTATAAGTGTTTAAAAGCCCATTGCATGAAACACTTCTATTGTTAGAATACTTGAGAATATGACTATCTAAACCTATATTGTAGCGATAACAATGGTTCGTGCAACCAGACTTAGACTTGAACAACGGGGCCTTTTGTAGACCCACGGAATATTTCTGCACAGATCACTTAAGTGTATATATGCAATATAGCCTCGAAATTTAATTTATTGATATTTGTAAATGATGCATTGAAAATGGATTACCAAAAGCACATATTCTTATATTGTTCTATATATGTCGCCCCTCCTCCTATTCGCTCTCTTTCTCTCTCTCTCTCTCCCTTCTCTCTATTCCTATATATCCATTCTTTCTCTCTGTCCCTCTCGCTCTCCCTTCTCTCTCTATCCCTCTCTCTCTATATCTCTCTCTCGCTCTCGCTCTCTCTTTCTCTCTCTTTCTCTCTCTCTCTCACTCTCTCTCTCTCTCTCTCTCTCTCACTCTCTCTCTCTCTCTCTTTCATTTTCACCCATTAGCACAGTAAAGGACAACCTTCAAGAGTAGAAAGCGGTACGTGACGTTGATATGAACGTCACCCAGACTTTCGAGGACTCTGGCATGAGAATATATCTCAGTCCGTGTCCTTTCTCGTCCATTGCGAAGAGTAGCCTCAGCAGACGTGACCTTATCAAAGACCTCCAAAAAAGGAATCGGAAGGCTTTTATGAAGAAGAGGACACGAAAGGAGAATCGTCTGCGCTGCACCATTTATCCATTATCGACGAAGTCGTATACGATGTCAGAGAACTGCTCCAGCCTTCAGTATTAATGTGTGTGCTCCTGGTTGTACGCTCAGTTCCAACACAAGTCTATTTGCTTAAAACATGGCTTTACTACTTGTATTTCAGACAGACATTTCCTGGAAACGTATCAGTATGCCACATTGAAGCGTGTTTCACGAATTGCTGATGGCCGTGGTCGTGCCACCCTCTAGTTACATAGAGTTGGCGTCAGTGGCGGATATAAGGCGACCTGGTACTGTTTATAGTATGCAGTTATGTTAAGACACCTGTAGTAAAATGTGATATGCGACTACCACATATAGCCTACGAGATAGGTGGACATATTATCCTTAAATGATAGGCTACATGTAAACGTGCTTGGAACTCAAGGGCCGGTATTCATAAAAAGGGCTTAAGTCAGTGTTTGCTATATGTTCATCATCAACAAATTATTTAAGTCCTTTTATGAATACCGGCCAAAGTCTTTGATAATGCAGCCGCATGTACATGGAATTTAAGAAAACATGACATCGTCCAAGATGCATTACCTTTCTTTGAATGCATGTAGATGCATGGAATACCTTTCCAAGTTGCCATATTGTACTATAAGGCAACGTGGAGCAGTATCCTACTACTAGTATACTGTGAGTTGCACCCGATGCTAGACGTATCGTCATCAATAAATGTCGTCATCAAACTCCCAAGTCGCTGGAATCTAGCGGATGTCCGATTTTCACATCGGCATCCCATCAAACACATACAGTAACATAATACAGTGTACTCTGCAAATACCGGCATCTCTGTAATCCGGCAATCTGCGTATATCGGCATAATTAAAAAGTCCCAACCAGCACTAGTGCATTTATCATTGATTAACATTTGAATAATCCGGCATCTCTCTATTACGTATTCCGGCATCAGCAAGCGGACCGGATGCGTTAATGTATTACTAATTTACCTTGTATAATCCGGCACAGGAGTCACATTTTTATTTTTATGACGGCCGTTTAGCTGGTGGTCGTACTATAGTCGCGGGATACAGTTATTCAATTGGATTACTATCTGTCAGCCCGTACGTATACTCACTTAATTATACAACGTTACTACAATCTTGTGTGAATGTTATGTTATATATCAGTTTTCAGTAGCATTCACAACATGTTGGAATAACGTTGTATAACGTTATGCGTTCGCTTGGATAACAGATAGTATTCAAACAAATGCCATGCTTTCAGATTTATCTGGAAGATGTCATCAGAACGGAAGGTAATCACAACCTACGGGTCTTCATACCGCCTCATTAAGTATACATATTGATCTAGGGCGCTTATTTATGACACTCGTGCCCCCGTACCGGAACCGGAAGGCCTGCTGCTGAGATGTCAATCAAATGATGACTAACTTCACAACAATTTGCAAAGCTTTTCTTAGTCTCCACCTTTAGACGTAGACATCCACATTATACATTTCCTTCAGTATCTGTATCGCCAAGCCATGATTATATATACATCGATTTGCATGACATTATGTGGCATATCGTTTGAATTTAGAACTAAAACTAAAACTAAAATTAAAACTAGATACTTTCTGTTGGACGTCAGTATATGAATAACGCTTAGTTGGCGGTAATGCTGGGAGTATATTAAAATAATTATTGTTACACAGTAAAGTGTATCCTCTGTTTTCAGTCGTGTCTTGGCTCATTGGTTTAAGTTCAACATATATTACTTTCCTGATATTCTCTCCGTCCATCGGTTGATGAATGTTTAGGCCTATTGTGGACTGCAAGCATTCACTGTATTCTCCAACCTATATTCAACAAACAAAAGGTTTTATTAAGACTAAAAGAATCTATTTTTATTTACATATTTTCTCGGTAGATATTGGATACCAGTGTACTAATACAATATCTGCAGTAACCCAGGGGCTATGTCTACCACTCAGATACAGTAAGACTGATTAAGAGATAAAAAGTGCTAGTTGAACGGGAATCCAAAGAGCATATATACTAAACCATAATATACTAGCATAATACAGATTCTGTTATTAACTTTTCATTACGACAAATACAAAATTTGAATTAGCCATTGACCTCAATCTTCTTTTTATCTACACAGATCCTAATTTTAATTCTAGTTTGTCTTTTCCCATACAAATACTAAGTTGCTTTACCCTTGCGCATCATAATTTAATTCTACTCATACATATATCCCAGTTTATCTGATCACACGGGTCAGAATCAGCTGATAGTTTGATGTTATACATATCCCATGTCGCCTTTATCTGAAGCAGATCTGAAGTTTCCTTTGCCCGCCCAACTCGTATTCAAATTCCTTTACTTCAAATTGTATTCTGGCGGAGCGCGACACCCAGAACACATTTTGCATTGAAAGTTGATGTCATACTTCAATCACGTAAATTACAAGAACTAGTCCTTCATTAAGCTTGTCGTGCGTTGGGTGTAAATGGCGATTTCGAAGACATGTATTGTATGCTGGTCATGTTTATGCATTTCCGACTATAAAAAGACTCGGTCTTGTTACACTTCACTCCAAAGTTGACGGATATATTATTTTTATTATAACATATTTACTATTTATCAATGCAATCTGAGTCTGTGCTGATGAGGTAGCACTTCCTATATAGAAGGACAGCTATTTCTCCCCTTTCAAATAAATGGTGATTAATTCCCGAATAATTATTCGCATCCTAATAGCGTGGCCTAGAATGACAGCTGCTCCGAGAAGCGAACGGAACCTAAATTACACATTACCTCCACTCTCCAGACGAATCATTCAGCGACAAAAATTAGTTCCTCAGCTTCTCAACAAATGTCTCCGAGTAGGGAGTAGACTAGAATGCCAGGGTGTCGTTTCTCGAAGCTCTCATATGTACGAGACCATAAGATAAGTACTCTCGTAGAGATCTCTCATACGCGGGGGCCGGCACTTACGAGGCTATGAGAGTATGGTACGTGGAACAGACGCTCGCTGTAATAGTCCCGTGTACGTGGTGCAATGATTACAACAGAGTTTGCCGAAGATATATCACGGTAAAAGCGGTAATATTGAAAATTGATGTGGGACCATATACTTAAAGCTTCTGCAATACAAGTATATTGAATTGCCAGTGTTACCATAAACAACATAAATACGAACTACAAATGTCAAGTAGATGCTATACAGGTTCGTGTTAATGACATGTCCACTCATATCAAGTAAATAGGAACTTTATAATTTCAGTTCTTAGTAATACTGTATGTTAATCGCTCCATATCAATAACAGTAAACATTGATCTCTTTGCGTGGCTTTATCTACATAAGTATGTATATTTAGCAGCAGTGAGCATATTTATGAGCGTATTACCATTTCAGTGTTTCCGTGCGATCGTATTAACACGCTTGTAATAAATCTACTTTCCATCTATTTTACTGTCGTAGTTTGAATTGGGTCCAATGTCAACCGATAAATTCACTTCATTTTTATCAATTACTTAATTAATTCATATCCACTTGCCAAAATGCAGAATAATTGCAATTCTGAGAGAACGTTTTTATTTATAATAATAAATATATGCATAATAATAATAATATTAGTAATAAATATGATGATGATGATGATGATGATGATGGTGGTGGTGGTCTTGGTGGTTGTGACGACTGGTAAATTATATGAACTAGTCCTTCATTATGTTTGCCATGCATTGGGC
>JAUTBR010161986.1:0-11162 GCA_032361205.1 Pseudorimula midatlantica
TCTTAGTGAACTTAGATCATGTTCAGTGGTGTTTTTCCTCCCCAGAGTACGCCAGCAAGACCAAGTACCTGTTCAAGAACGCGCGGTACTTCCTCATCAAGAGCAACAATCATGAGAACGTGGCTCTGGCCAAGGCCAAGGGAGTCTGGTCCACGCCTCCACAGAACGAGGCCAAGCTCAATCAGGCGTACAGGGTACGTTCACAGCTAATGACCTTGTGGTTATGATCTCGTATCCCACAGGGACGTTAAGCCATGTCATTTTATGTACTGGTTGGTTGACAATATATCTGAAAAATATATAAATATGTCAATGTTTGAAATATAGCTAACTGTGTAAAAATAAATGCTGTCCTGATTGATTGATTGATTTTTACTATGATATTGAATTCTTTTGAAAAAGATTCCCTATGTGATGTAAAAGAATAATTCACTCATTAAAAAATTATGTTTGGTAATTTTTGTGTTTCCAGGAAAGCAACAACGTGATTCTCATATTCTCTGTCAAGGAGAGTGGTAAATTCCAAGGTATGTGTGGAAGTTTTAAGAACCTACTGGTTGTAATTGCGTGTTGGGAGAGCCGAGTGGTCGACAAGTAGTGATTTCTACAATCCTGCTGTTTCATTGCTTCTGTATTGTATCATGTCGTGTCTCCTTGTAAATTCTGACATTGCCCTTCAAGATGCCCAGTTTCTAAGCACATGGCATTCCGGTAATTATTACATTTTCAGTCGCATGTATCCAACTTTCAGTCGACTAGTGTATTGGCTTCTCGTTTTATTTGTTAAAATGTGAATTTGTGAAATTTGTGAAATGTGAATAGTTTCTTGTTTAGGATTCGCACGAATTGCCGATGAATCTACCAAAGACCACCCTCCTATCAGATGGGTGCTGCCCCCTGGAATGAGTGCTCGTGCACTCAGTGCAGTCTTCAAACTAGACTGGGTTGGAAGGTGAGGCTCACTTTGAAAACCTCCTTTTATCCAACTCTCGTTTCTGCTTCCGATGACTGGGAGAATTGGTTACATTTTATCAGTCAATACGTGCTTTAGCACTACTATAAATATACATGTTCAGGTAGGTTTGAATGTTGTATATATCTGCTGTATTCATCAATATGGTATGTCTAGTTCATGGTTATTGGTTTCTACACGCAATACAATACAAACAGATTGCTGAACACTATTATGGTCGCAAATTGGTGAAAGATTTCTGCAGCGACGTTAAACTCGATATTCACTCAAACTCGATATTCACTCACTTGTACACTATTATGGTTCTATGTTTTGTTGGAGTAGATGGGTTACTTTGACACTTGCTGTTTGTAGACGTGAGCTGCCTTTCTCTAAAGCTGCTCATCTTCACAACTCGTGGAACAACAACAAGCCTGTTAAGATAGGGAGAGACGGCCAGGTGAGTGCTTACTCCTCACACTTCTCTCTTTGTCTTCTTCATTGCTTCATAAATCCAGATTGGGAGTCAACAGTTTCTGTCGTTGGGTATTTCTTGGTATGACTATCGGCAGTTGTGGGTTGTATTGACCCCCCATGAACTGATGCTGTTAATTGATGACGCAATGTAAATTTAATCTGTAATTATTCAGGATATTATTTTGATCCTGTGAACTGAATGTTTTATTGAGTAATCAAATATTCATATGATGGGCGGGTGATAGCGCAATGTTAAGCATTGGACTTCGGAGCGAAAGGCCATGAGTTCAAATCGTGTCCTGGTAGTCCAATATCGATGTTTGCAAAAGTTACTTTCTGACATGACATTGATAGGATGCATTGTCTGTACCGTGGCAATGCAGGTATTATCCTTGGTCTATCGGTACCATCGTTGCAAATGGGTGAAAGATTCCCGCAGCGACGTTAAACTCCATATTCACTCACTGTCAGTACCAGCCGATGCTGGAAGGTTACTACAACATTCCTCACTATGGATGTTGCAGGTTTCCTCCTGCCCTAAACTGACAAGTCGCGATATATGTGAAAGAATCTTTAAAGCTGGTCCAAATCCCAATACAAATCGTTAAAAATAGTTATCAATTGTAGTGCATGGATGAAAGATTCCCCCTGCCATGTAAAACACTAGCTCACCGACTTACTGGATGACAGAACATAAACTTGAGCTGCGTTCATCTTTCAGGAGATCGAGCCCCGGTGTGGAGAGGGTCTGTGCAAGTTATTCCCCCCTGACAATAAACTTGACCTGAGTTCCATTGTGCGCAAAGCTCGGAGATCTCGACACATTGTTCGTCCAGACAGATCGAATGACCGACAGAGGGTGCCCCGCTTCCAAGACATGGCTAGGTTAGACACCAATGAATACACACAGACTTCACACTACGGAGGAAGAGGACTCTCTTGAGTGTTTGTTCCTTTGGATGCAGTGGTGATCTTTATCATTTAAAAAAAAGTCCAACTTGCTCCCCATAGCAAGGATACGAACGTTCTGTCCCTAAGGTGCTAAGATAAAAACAGGGTGGGTTGTTTTTCTGGGGGGCGGTAAGTACCTATGGACTAAAATGTTTTGCTGAACTAAAATTTCCCATAAGATTTACAGGGTAGAGGTTCCAGAAATCTGGAACGATAAGTGACATTGAAGATAACAGATGTTGTGCGTGCATCAAAGCCTTCCTGTGCCTCTCTAGCTGAGAGGTGTCCAGTTATCATCTCCATCTACAATTTTACCACCAGGATTTATCCTAGTAAAGCTTCTGAAAGCCAAATCCAAACCAGCCAATGTGCTACCTAAAAAAAAAAGACGTGCTGATGTTTAGTGTAAACAAGAGACATTTTCCGGACTTATTAGTGGCCAAGATTGGCAGTGCACTTCCCATCAGGCCTAACGGACTTATACCATGGGTGATGCATTGCTTGTTAAGATCACAAAAAGTGTAGGGATGGTGATTTCACGTAGCCACTTGTGTGGACAATGCTATTTGTGTGGCTAAATCAATCTGGATGTTCCTCGTAGCGTCCCTATCACTCTGCCAATGGACTAGACATGTGAATGCTTGGGCATGCGCCAAGGGTTCACATTGATTATAAAAAAAGGGACTAAAACCGTCGAGTAAGCGTTAATTGGGACTAATATAAGGTGTGCTAGAGGACGATGAGAGTAAAGCAAAATGGGACTGTGTGTAAGAAGTGGTGTTATATCGAGATGAGTATCCTGCGTTCCGCTGGTCGAGTGCTGATCCGGGTATGTGTACTTTTAACTACTTGTTTGGGTACAAGCAATGAAAAGCATTCCCCTGTCCCTGACGGGAACTTGGTGAAGGTTTGTGATTGTGTGTGTATAGCATTGCATTTCAGCGCTGTTTGCTGTGACGAGCAGTAGCTGTATAGGCTCGCACAGCTATTGCACTCTCAGACTTCACTACAATACATGGCCTTTATGTGTAGTATGAGTGGCGCCCCGTAACAAATAGTTAATGACAACGATAGACGTACTATATATTTACGCCCTAGTAACTTAACGACAACAGTATACTATACAACAGTATACTATATTTACACGTCGTCACCTATGGGTGAAAGATTCCCGCTGTGACGTTAAGCAATAATTCATTCATATATTTACACCTTCGTAACACGAGTATAGCATGCATTCAAAATGATAGCATCCACAATATTCAACAGTCTACACCACACATGCTTCCCGCTCGGATACATGTCTATGAATTCCTTGTAAGTTGTGCAAACTGGAAAAGCAATGCAACCACTACTATCAAAGCCAAGTTCATGTGATTTTGAAACAGAAGCGAAACCCAAATATAATGTTTGAATGCGAATGGAATAATTCTTCCCTATGATATATTAGATGCCACTTTTAGGTTGAACAACAAGCAATACCAATTATGACAACATCAACATAGCTAACAATATCATAGTGTCACTTTTCAAGCATAGATCGTAATTTGAATGAGAGAAAGATTGCAATAAATGTTTGCATTTTAACCCTCCCCGTTGCTGAAGGCAATATCTGTGCATAATTCAGCAGGGAGATGGTTAAAGTGAAGTAGGAAAGGAAAAGATTGAGGTGGTAAGCAACATGGCAATACATGACCCCAAGCTGGCAATACATTTCGGAATATGATTTCATGCTCAATAATTTTTGATATTTGAGTGAAGAATCTGTTGAGCATGAACACATAATCACAAATGTTTTGTAATCTGAGGGACCTGGGAATTTTGAATCTAGTTTGTGTCATGTTACATGTTATCAGTCTGGATATTCTGGTGAGTTAATACCATCAAATGTAAATCTGATCTAGTGCAAGTAGGACATGCACACAAAACATTACAGCTGTGATATGATTCATACAGATAAATTTGACTCAATTAAGTTGCTACATACAGCTAAACATAACTTAATGTGACATACAGCTAAGCTTGACAATGAAGTTGCCACATACTGCTAAACCTCACAATGAAGTTTATACATACAGCTAAACCTGACACAATGGAGTTTCTACATCTAAATTTTACACAATTAATGTTGCTACATACAGCTAAACTTTACACAATGAAGTTACTACATACAGCTGAACTTAACACAATGAAGTTGATACACAGCTAAGCTTGACAATGAAGTTGCTACATACAACTAAACTTGACACAATGAAGTTGCTACATACAGCTGAATGTGACAATGATGTTGCTGCATATTGCTAAACTTGACAATGAAGTTGCTATATATAGCCAAACATGACACAATGAATTTGCTACATGCAGCTAAGCTTGATTCAGTAAAGGAAAATGCAGTTGATACATACAGCTAAATTTTACAATTATGTTGCTACATACAACTAAACTTGGCACAATTTGCTACATACAGCTAAACTTGACACACTGTTACATATTCCTAAACTTGACAATGAAGTTGCTACATTCAGCTAAACTTTACACAATTTAGTAGCTAAACTTTACATAATGAAAAATTAAAGTTAATGTAAACTGCTAAACTTGATGCAATGGGAAAAAAAGGTTGCTTACTAAAGTTGAACTTGACACAAAGTTATATTCAGCTATGATTTGACGCATTGAAGTTTCAACATGCAGCTAAACTTGACACAATGAAGTTGCTACATACAGCTAAACTTGACGCAATGAAGTTGCTACATACAGTTAAACTTGATGCAATGAAGTTGCTTACTACAGTTAAAACTTGACACAAAGTTACATTCAGCTATGACTTGACCTATTGAAGTTTCAACATGCAGCTAAACTTGACACAATGAAGTTGCTACATACAGATAAATTGATAAAGTTGCTAAACTAAACTAAAGTGCAATCCAAACAACAAAAAATACTGTTAAGAATATGAAAATATATATAAGAATATAAGAAAGTTAACCCCACATTTTTAAGTGACTACACAAAATCAAGCCCGCACTCGGAATCATGCCCCGTGGTGCCCGGCATCAGTGGTCACGAGAGTTACCTTTCTGACGCGATATTAATAGGATGCACTGTCTGTAGAGTAGCAATACGGTCTTTCAGTACTAGCCAGTGCTCGCAGGTTTACTGCAACATTCAGCGCTAGATGTTGGAAGGTTTCCTCCTGCCCTAAACTGATAAGTCGTGATATTGGTGAAAGATTCTAGAAAGTGACTCTAAACCCCAATTCAAAAAGAACAACCAAAAAACCCAACTAATTACTATGCAAAGCCCTTAGAACAACAAAGTCCAACCTACACAAAGTTACCACATAGTTGCAGACAAGCTCAAAGGAAAATAGAAAAGTTCCTGTTCAAAGCTGAATGTGTACAATGTGATATTATTAAATTATCGACTGAATGAATATAAAGCAAAATCTGCACAAAATATGGACCTGCATAAATGAATGATTGGTACAAAGCTATAACTCCTAGTAATAGTACCAGAAATGCGATCATTTTCAGTTTTGTACAAAGCTAATCTCGTAATTGCTATTGTTTTTGCTAAAATTCTAACAAGTGTGGTGCTGATGCAATATTTGATTTCTCATGGTTACTGGTTTCTACATGAATAATGCAAACAACCTATTAGGGCTTGAGGGTGGGGATAGGTGTGGCTAACTAGTATTAATTCTAAAAGTAACGACTTCACAGTGTCTGATGGTAATGCTATAAATCTGTGCTCTGTTCCACAGACTGACTAATGTTACGAGAGTTATAACTGGCTATACACAGGGATCGAAATTAACACTAGTCCTCTAGCCCGAGCCACTTCTCCCAATGCTAAAGGTGTCCTAAGGACTAGTAGAAATTCATAACCTTTGTTATTTGTATCACTATTCGGGCTAGTAAGTTTTAAAGTTAAGTTTCGATCGCTGTATACATTGTGTAGGTAGTTGCGACTGGTAGTAGTACAGTCACTCTGTGGAAGAGAACTTGTGTAAATACATTAAACCATGGCAAGTAGCAAGGTTCTTGTGCCTGTCTGCTTGCCAGCAATGCGAGGTCTGCACAAGGACAGCACAGACTAAACTCCAACATGACTTCTCCTATTATTGGTTTACCACTGTCCACAGTGCTTGTGTTCTGGCCTAACCCAGTGTTGTCATATCTCGTAGAAAGAGAGAGAAAATAGGAACGTTTCTTGCGTGTAATTTAGAAGATGTCTGAACCATGATCCACCTTGACTTTCAGAAGACGCAGATACAGTCGCGATAACTACTTTGACGGCCAGCAGCGCTACAAGCGAAATAGAGGCGACTTTGAACGGGATGGTTAGTTGTTACCATGACTGCACTACGGTCGGTTCGTCTCACCACCAGGATTTATTATGCTGGATTCCATGTAATGGCCCTAGATGCAAGGTAGTAGGAAATGCTTAGTCTGGGACCTCCGCTTGTCAATCAACAAATGGCATGACTTTCCTGGGCGGCTAGTCTTAGTGATATTGACCACCGGTCCAACGCATGCAGGCTGTGGCAATACCCGCCCGCCTTCTACCTTGTATTCAGAGTAGCTCTCCGTGGGCCTGTTTTGTGAAGATGTGCATCTAAAGTTTCAAAGCTTGACTTTCTCAATGAACAAGTGGGTTTACGTTTCAACATTCAGTGACCCGTAGAGGCTGTATTCATGGTAATAGATCATCAAACACCAGAGCTCAGTGTTCGTGGAAGTTAAGCTTTCTGATGCAATGATGATATGATGCACTGTCTGTGCTGACTCACTGCAGTTACGTCATCCTTGATTTGTCAGTACCAGCAAGTTCTCCCAGGTCAGTGTTCGAAATAATGAAAATAATGAGGTGGTCGTCCTCCATAGGTCCAATGTTAAAGGTGGTAAAGTATAATTTTCGGGGGTGTCGCACGGATACCTTTGACATTGCATATTTTCAAATGACCCCCGGACCCCCTATTAAATCGAACACTGCAGGGTTACATCCCACACTCAACATTGCAGATTTCTTCCTGCCGTAAACTGACAAGCTTCGATATGAGTGAAACAATCTTGAAAGCTGACCAATTTATGACAAACAAATACTACAGTAATACAGTGGCTGTAATATAGTGGCTGTTTTAAACACTCCCTGTTAGGCACAGACAAAGCTCTTCATGGCATCTCCAGTTGCCTCCAGCATGGAGAGTGTTAATGTACAATGATGCTGCATCTTGGTGATGATTACTCGGGTCCATTCAGTGCTTTTATCGTATCTGCATGCCTTCAGCCTTCTTCTGCATTCACATAATTTATTGTGTGTGCATAGTCGTTGCCTATAGGTGCGACATAAAACATTAATTCAATTAATCAATCAATTTTAATATATTGTCTGTGTTGGTTTTTTTTAACTACTATTTTTTATTCTAAATACTGTTTTTCAGAAAGCATTCTTTTACTGTTGCTCCGAGATTAACTATTTCAGTGAATATATTGTTTTTATATCCCTGTAGTTACATAATATTACAATCTTAATTTTGATAATGTGGCTATATTTATTTTGTTGTTGGCACTATTTTAATAGTATTCCCTTAGTATGTAAGCAATTGCACGGTTGGTAGCTTAGTACTTGTGGTAGATGTACTAAAAGTAGAAGATATGATTAATGTCTGCTCATTTGCTATGGGTATACTTTGCTTTGTCTGAGTGTTGCATGCTGGAACTGTTGTTAAAGTATGATTTATAGCATATTAAGTTTAACACGCTAAGCATCTTTTATTGCAGGTTTCTTCAAAGACAAAAGGATGGATAGGTATGCTGCTATTTTAATGTCCAATTTTAGATTCTTCAGTAAAAGTTATTACCACAAAGTATTCGTCAAAATTTAGACATTTGAGAATGACAGTTATTTGGACAACTGCCATTCAGTCACATAATTATGGGTGAAAGATTCCCGCAGCGACATCATGCACTAAATCAATCCCCAAAAAAATACTTTCAATTTGGTTGCCATATCTACTGCATGAACATACTGCATAGACGTAGTATTGGATTATAGTTACAGCTTATGTGTATTTCTTTCTTTAGGGGACCCCGAAACTTTCCTGGTGTCCGACGAGAAACATTCCTTAATGGGGTAGGCTAGTCTTTATACTTACATTAAGTCACATACTGTTACATTTCTCCATTCTGCAATAACTAATGGCAATACTTTATTGGCCATATCCCTTCATCACTAACTGAGGACTATAGAGAGACTAGCAGTCCTAGCCTCTGTTCCACAGAACGATTGTAGAGCTACGACAGTCGTAGCTTAATGTTAGCGTATGAGAGTTACAACTCTAGTAGTAGTGCTTCAATTGTTCTGTGGAAAAGGCACTGAAGAGTTATCATAGAACATTATCATAATACATCTTTTGTGACATTTTGTAAATATTTTTCGTCTATTGACATTTTCAGTCATACAGCGACTACATGAGGGAATTTGCGCACACTCGGCCCCCAGTTCCCCCTATGGCACCTTACGGACCTCCGGTGAGTCCACCGATCGATGAATCAGTGTTCGAAATTACCACTGGAAAGTTACTGGCCCAAATAATGAAACCAATAACAAATGTTTACAAAAACCATTAATTTCTACTGACCTGTAGGATACCGTTAGCATTGGGAGAAATGGCCGGGCCAGCGGTAATTTGGAACACTATGAATAAGTTCTATGCTATTTTTCTGTGTTAAAACAAGCTGAATGCTATTCATTTCTAAGGGAAAGTTTCAATGCTGGACTTGTGTCATTGTTCAACCCTGTCAGCTCCTTGTTGAGATGTACAACCAAACCATAACAATTGTTAGAATATTGATGTTGTTTCTACCCTCCAGCCTCCGGGCTACTTCGAGCCTCCCCCATCTTACACAACATACGACGGGAGGCAGCAGCGAGACTTCATGTCGGGGGCGCCGGCGTACGGAGATATGTCCATGAACAGAGCCAGGCGCGACGGACGCGAGACTGAGAAGAGATCGGTAAGCCTGATCAAATACTCTTATTGGTGCTGTAAAGTGACTGGCAATGGTCTATCAATGTCAATGTCAATCTAACATGGCTAAGATTTTCGGCGGCAGCTAGTCATAATTTATAATTACATGGATATAATTCTTTTCTTTCTTCTTTTTCCCACCTCCCTTCTTATTCTATTTTATTTTTCATGTTTATTAAAGTTAAATTTCTTGCTCCTATAAATGAATTACCAATTGAGAAAAAGGAAAGAAATGACACGAAGAAGACCTTAGATTTTTCCACCTGCAGACCATTATGAACGTACAGCTCTAATAGGTTATTTGATCGTCATTGCAGTACGAACGTGAAGTGAACGACTTCCTACGGCGGACGTCTCACGGCACACTGGGCAACACCCGCGAGCGGTCACGAGAGCGTGACCGAGACCGCGACCGGGACCACGAGAGAGACAGGTCACGAGACAGGGACCGTCGACACCGCGACCGACGATGACGCGACAACAGGGGTGGGGGTGGTTCACTGGGGGAGTGGTGGATGAAGGTGGAAGCGTGTGTAGTGAGACGGGCGATCACTGGGATCACCTGCTGTCTGTGGGCTGTGTGAATGTGGTAGGGGAGGCCAGATTTTATATACCATGTATGCCACTTTTCAGCCTCACGACGTATGTTATGTTTGTGAAAAATACTGTAATGTTATGGTCGTTAGTTTCTGAGTGAGATTAACAGAAGGATCACTTGAAGGGCGTCTTAACTGTATGTGCACTTTTTTGCAAGAAATGACACAAGTTATTGAGATTGTATGTGCAGTAAGTTGTCTGCATAGACCTCAATCCAGGCATGCCTACCGAGTACAGTCTGTTGTTTTCTTCTCTGTAGCTCTACAATCACTATGCGATAACTGATAACAAATATTTCTCAGGTTAAGTATCTCATTGAATGTGATATTTTAAAACTGAAAGAATCCCACATCAACGTATAACAACAAAAACAACAAATTGATCAATTTGACACTATTGTACAGGAAATATTGGTTTGAATTCTGCTTGCTTAGATCATGTGGAATATAACTATTACAAGACATGACGATGCAGTTTATTTCCAGTTACCATACTTTATAGTCATGTTGCACCTTTATTGACTTTTTACCAGATCACATATTCTATTGTCGTTTGAATGAAGTAGGCATGTCTGGTGTTTCTAACTATGTTTTGTCTTCAAATACGATTCTAAAGTTGTGACAAGTTCGGACCAGAATGGATAATCTGGAAATCTTGTCAGTTTGTGAAATGATGTTATGGTCACACTTTACGTTGCATATTTGTCTATTATATGTAATGTGACATGAAATGACAATTGTGAATTCCACGATTTTTTCAATTTTCTTTGCTCATGCATGAAGAATGAAGAGGTTGCATATAAGTCTCCCAGTGTAGTAGTCCTGTACATTTAGCTTATCTTTCTGATCGTGTATTCATTATCTCCGAGTTACATGTAAGTTTATTGTTTTGGCGTGCATGCCTTCCGTATGAACAGCATTACAGAAATCCACTGACAATTATTTCTGGACGAAAGCCTGTTCAATGTTGAACTGTGCCACGTAGTATTCCACGTGCAATTTTCTGGAAACTAGAATGCTATTTGAAACTGTTCATGAAGCTCTCGTATTTACTAAAAGACCCTATAGTGTTCTCGTAGGCATCGGTAAGGTAGATGAATACGAGAGTGCTGCAAGAGCATTGTCCCTATAGTTCCTAACTAGCTCCGACTAC